>PISX010016001.1:0-47678 GCA_004024625.1 Mellivora capensis
ATAATAATAATAATAATATAATAATATAGCAGCTTCTACTTCGTCTCTCTTGTAACACTCCATTTCATACCCCTGAGCCACCTCATAAGAAATTCAGCATCCTACTGAACAGATCATGTAGAGAAGTTCTGACACCAGTGTGCAAAGTAAAAAGGGCCCGCCTGAGTACAGCCTTCCAGCCATCATCACCAAGTGAATGGGCATGGAACTATTTTGGATGCTCTTGATGAGCCCCGTCTTAGTGGAAAACTACCCAGTGATAGTCAACGCTGTATGGAGTCATGACCTGCCTGAATTCCTGACCCATACAAACTTGAGATATAGTAAAATGTTTTCTGCTTTCAATAACCAAGATCACCAAAACAATCATTTCAAGATTAAACAAAGTTCTATGAATAATGCCGGCCAATAGCAATATTTGATAAACTAATCGTTACCTTAGTTCTGGTCTCTCCTGAATTTGATTACTTTATTCCTTACTCAGTATTGAGCTATTCTTCTTTTAAAAATCCCCTAAATTATTTGTAATCTATTTAGAGTTAGGGTCTTATCGCTTGCCTTCAAGTGGGTTCAGACTAATACAGTATTTAAGATTCCTGAGATTCTAATTCTATGTGGATGGTCCATCACACAAGCCACATAGAGATAAATATTTTTTCACTTTTGTTTTTCTCTCTCCAAATCTCTAATTTTTTCTGTTATTGGCTACAAATCTGTGGTTTCATAATAAAACCAAACATCAAAACAAATTTTTTATCCCCCAAAACTTAAAAAGTCATAAGTTTTGCCTTTTACTTTTGTCTTATTTTTTTTATTAGTATATAATTCGGGGGAAACAGAATTGTTCATATTATCAAGCATGTTAATGAAGACTACACCTTTCATATTTCTCTTTACCAAAACAGTAAAAAAGAAAAACAGAGAGAAAGAGAAGAAATGAGTAATTCATTAAATGGAGAACAGAAAATAGTGCTGCTGGTAAGCTGATGAAACCAAATAGTAGTCTTCAAGTTTTTGAGGAAACTGAGTAAAGTTAGTATATACACACCTATTATTAGCAGATCTCAGATGCTATCTCCAAAACCCAGCTCTGTTTATAAATATGAAAAGCAAGGAGAGAGGGGATTTTTTTTAACTTTATTTTTTCAGTGTTCCAAGATTCATTGTTTATGCACCACACTCAGTGTCCCATGCACTACATGCCCTCCTTAATACCCACCACCAGGCTCACCCAACCCCCCCTGCCCCTCCCCTTCAAAACCCTCAGATTGTTTCTCAGAGTCCACAGTCTCTCATGGTTCCCCTCCCACTCTGATTTCCTCCCCTTCACTTTTCCTTTCCTTCTCCTCATGTCCTCCGTGTTATTCCTTATGTTCCACAAGTGAAACCGTATGAAAATTGGCTCTTTCTGCCTGACTTATTTCACTCAGCATAATCTCCTCTAGTCCCATTGTATCAACATGGACTGGACTGGAGGAGAGAGGGGATTTTATCTTATATTTTTAGAGGATTCAAGTGCCGTATGTTTCTGGATGGGATTGAAAAATGGTTCCCTAAAAATGCATCAACCTTCTTATTTTAGTTTGTTGTCTTTTCTGAGTCTGAGAGATGGGGGTGAGAGTGGGACCACTGGGACAGGGGAGGGTTTAAGAGCTGTATTGATTCATTGAGACTTATTCACACATGAGGACCAGAAGATATATATATATAGTGTCTGTGTGCCACTTAAACCCATATGAATGGGTGTTTCCATTCATAGAAGGCACAAAAGCCCCTGATTCTCTTCTAGAGAATGTTTTATACATCTTATGAAGGAGGCGACTCTACCATTCTCCCAATTAACTATTACCCGCTCACTGGATCATGAAGGCTGTTTCATGGGAACAAGTAATTTTTAGGAGAAGAAGGAGATGTGTATTACACATGAATAGTTGTCTAGATAGCACCATTTCCCCATTCTTCCCTCCTTAAAAAGTCCCTTAGGTAGCCTATGTGCCTAGAGGAAGATGATTTCATTCAGAGTTCTTTTTTTTTTTTTAAGATTTTATTTATGTGTTTGAGAGAGAAAGTGCATAGGAGAGATGGAGAGAGAGCATAGGCAGGGGGAGGGGGAGAGAGAGGGGAGAAGCAAACTCCCCGCTGAGCAGGGATCCCAATGCAGGGCTTGGAATGGAAGGCAGTTCATGACCTGAGCCAAAGGCAGATGCTTAACTGGGGTCATGACCTGAGCCAAAGGTGGATGTTTAACTGACTGCACCACTGAGGTGCCCCCGTTCAGAGTTCTAAGGGTTAGGCTGATGGGCAGAAAGAAGTTAACACTTACAAAATAGAGCTTGATCTAGAATTGGACATCTGATTTGGTCCAATAAAGCTGAAAGAAAGATCATTTGCTCCATAATTTTGAAAAAAAAGTTTCATTTTAAATTTTTTGCTGCTTGATGGGAATAAATAAAGAGGTAATCCAAATTATTCCAGGCAATCATTTTTCCATAAATACTATCCTGATGTTTAAGCCAATAGTGTAATTGGCAGAACAGAGAAACATGTCCCTAATAACACTACTGAGCTGTGGAATTAACAAACCTGAATTGTGCCCTGATACAGGACTTATTACACTTAAAATTCCATTTCCATAATCCTTAAGGCAGTCAAAAAAGGTGTTTCTGATACTTACAAACTGAAATCTTCCTAAATTGGGAAAGAAATGAAATTTGAATGCTAAGAAATCATTCCTTATTTCCTGCAATTAAATCTAATAGATGAAGAGAAAGTGGAAGAACATGTAAGGACCCAGGATGGCAAAAGACAGGACAGAAAAAGGAGCTTGGAAAGTCACAGAAAGTGGAGAACAGCTGAGCTCAAAGAAAACCTCCTTGAATTCACAATTTCCCCACAAGCTGTTTTAAACCTAGCTAACTCTAGAAACCTAGCTGTTTCTTTTATTCCACAATATATTTTTTTAAATCCCTATCACGTACTTAGAGTAGTCAAAATCACAGAGACGTGAGGTAGAAGGGTGGCTGCCAGGAGCTGAGTGGAAAGGGAGAGCAAGGAAGTTAGTGTGTAATGGGTATAGAGTTACAATTTTATGAGACAAAAAGAGTTGTGGAGATGGATGGTGGTGACTGTTGCACAACAAAATGAATGTACTTAATATCATGGACCGCATACTTAGAGATGGCTAAACTGGTAAATGTTAGGTTATATGTATTTTCCCACAATAAAAAATTAGAAGAAAAAAATTCCCCACCATGTACTAAGCCAATAGAAATACGAAAGACAGATAATTAACAGTTAAGAAATTTTCAATATTAAAAAGTCCATAATAACCTCTAAATTTTTAATAGTTCCTCTACTTTATTTCATTTAATCCTTAGAATGACACTGTGGGCATGCGTCTATCTCCCTACTTTATGCAAAGGAGTCAGAGCCTCAGTTTCCATAGTCCTATAAAAAGCAAGCTGTACACTGCACTATTCTCTTTGGAGAATAGGAGATTAAGATTCACTGTCCCCAGCTACTTTGGATATTATAATCCCATTCTGTAGAGGAAATTTTTTTTTAAGATTTTATTTATTTATTTATTTATTTATTTGAGAGAGAGAGAGAGATCACAAGGAGGCAGAGAGGCAGGCAGAGAGTAGAAGGGAATCAGGCTCCCCGCTGAACAGAGAGACCAATGTGGGGCTCGATCCCAGGACCCTGGGATCATGACCCGAGCCGAAGGTAGAGGCTTTAACCCACTGAGCCACCCAGGAGCCCCTGTAGAGGAAATTTTTAAACAGCACAGTGATAATAGTACTCTCCCAAGGCCCAACCCTTTGAATGACACCAAGAGAACCAATGATAATTTGGTAGGACTTGGTTGTTTGTTAGGTGGAGGGGAATGGCCCAACACACAATCTGCAGTCACAGAACTGGAAGAGAGAAAATGGTCTAAATTTGGATTCAATTCCATTCGCTCCAGATTCTAATGACAGCACCACATCCTAACCACATCTTACTGCCTGTAAAAGGGCCAGACCAAATCCTTTGCGTTATCATGGTGTCTCATCTTTTCTCAGAGTAGAAGTAGAAGACACAATTTTGAATCACACTTCCTGAGAACTGTTAGTGCACTAAGTAACAGTGAATGAGCTCTGCTAGTTGCAAATAAGACTGACAGGAAGCTGTACTAATTACAACACAATTAGCTAAATAATCATGGAAGGGCAAGGTAATGAGTCGGAAAGTGAAGAACAAAATTGGCAAGAGTAGCATGGATCATCATTAGGATCACTTGTGATATTTTTTCCTTTTTCACATGGCTCCATTTACCTGTCATGCCCCAGCAAAGATTTTTCTATAGTTGACCATTGCCCATAGGTTAATATCTAAGCAATTAAATGCCATATATGGTCTCTTATAATCAGGCTCTTGTCAAACCTTATTCTTTTCCTCTCCTTCTACCATTATATGTAGTTCCCTAAATTTACCAGCACTTTTATATATTTTAAGTTTTCATTATTACTGTTTTATCTGGCTGGAACACTCTCTTTACATCTCTTGGAAATATTAACTCTTAAAATGCTTCCAATTCTTATCCAGTCAGATAATGGTAGATACTCTACTTCTGGATTTCCCTGCTATGAACATTCTTGAAGTTCTTTTAAATATTCTATGCCTATTTAATTTCTTTTAAATTTTTCACCTGCATGGGTAATTCCTGAGGATAGCCACTCTGTGTTGCTCACTGTTTCATTCCCAGTACCTGATATGTTATTGTTATTAAATAATTATTTGTTGGATAAATTCCGAAAGACTTTATACAGTCCTCTGAATATTTATGCACTCACTTTCTCATGAATAACTTGGCTGTCAAGAAGGACAGAAATTTCTGCACTAGGTGAAGTTAGAGCTCATATAATTCAAGGAATATTTTTGTATTATAAGTCTATGATTCAATGTGTTACTAATAAAAAATTAAATTGCATA
Organism: Mellivora capensis; assembly: GCA_004024625.1. Lineage (NCBI taxonomy): Eukaryota > Metazoa > Chordata > Mammalia > Carnivora > Mustelidae > Mellivora > Mellivora capensis. The sequence continues at coordinate 4,975 of PISX010016001.1, forward strand.
TACCTTATTATTAGAGATGGCAGATTGAATACATATATTTCTATTTAATCCATTCCCTAAGCCCCATAAAGATGACAGAAATGTTTTAAAGCATGAATAATATGGAATAAAACAATGGGGGAGGAGACAATAAAAAGATTTTGGAACCTGGAAACAAATAGAAAAGTGAAAACTGACTCAGAATTCTGAGCTTAAAGTGAGAAAGCCAAGAAGCCTTATGTATAAATCCCTAAAAGGCTTAGCACTCGTGGAAAACAAGTAACTTGGAAGTGGGGATTAACAGGGACTAAGTGTCTTGTTTGAAGATCTCATTAGGAAAGAGTAAGAGCTATAGATAATCTACCTCTCTGTAGAGACACATGGCTGATGAGTTGATGACTAGAAGTTTATTTTCTACAGAGAGTGAAGTGGATAGTGTTTATATTTGGGATTCCAGACACATTCGAGTGAAGAAATTCATTTCTGGAAAACTAAGGGAAAAATTTTAAAAAGAGGGAGAGAGAGAAAATTAAGTGAAAGTTTCACAGAAAATGTTCAATTTCTTTTCCAGTCTTCTCTCACATAGTTTCTAGAAAACTAGCAGCCAGTTTATAGCCTCCAAATGGGAATACTGAACCAGTTCTTGGGGTTATCTGAGCATCTGGAGCTAAAAGACTGAAAAATACTGACATTAATGATTCCCAAAGAAACAGCCAATTCAGATGATGCTAGAGTGAACAGCTCTAATCAAATGTACAGGATTTCTGATCAACTCTTTATTCAAGCAAAAATCAAGACATACTAGGCCTTTGAAATAAGCATTGGATATTCACATACCAAAACCAAATGAACAAGTAACTCTTCTCAATTTTAGTTTCTTTAGTTTATTACCATGAGTAGTTTATTAATATTTTCAAAAACATAATTGGAAAATTGTATCTGTGTAACAAAAACAGAAAGCTATCTAAAGGAACATGCATAGAATATATATGAGATCTTGATGATAGGAAAAAATTAATAATAATAATAACAGAAATTGTAGAACATAAAGTTAAGGAAATCACCTTATTTGAGGAGAAATAAACAGAAGAAAAGTGATGAAGAGCAGAAGGCAAATGATTCAGGAAGTACAATGTCTGAATAATAAGTAATCCAGAGAAAAGAGACAAAAAAAAAATATAGGGAGGATTTCATCAAAAATATAAATCAACATTTTTTCTAGAACTGAGAGACATGATTATCCAGAAAGAAAAAAAAAAGACACCAAAGAGCATGACTGAAAATTTGAAAATATGAGTGATGAAAGGAAAATTCTAGAAACTTCTAGATAAGGAGAAAAAAGATTTACATAAAAATTTATAAATAATAATGGCTTGGGATTTCTCCCATACTAGCAACTGCAGCTGTCAGAATGGAGCAGAAAAAAGGTCTTCAAAATTCTGAGAATTTTTTTTTCAAAACAGAACTGTATACTCTGACATTGTCAAGATACTTTCAGTTGTGCCAAAAAATAAATAAAAACAAAAATAATAATAATGAAATAAAATTTTCCTGTGATACACTCTGTTAGGAAACTACAGGAAAAACATGTTGTACCAATATGAGGGAGAAAACCAAGGAAGACCACATGTGATATAGGAAATAGAGTCAGCAAAAGAATTTAAAAATGTCCTTATAATGATGTTTTAAGGAGTTTGCACAATGACATTTGTTCACTAGATTTAGAGAGCTACTTTTTAGAATGGAAATGGCTAGAAGGGAGGTATTTTTAAAGTGAAATTCATAAAAGTTTAATTTTATTGAAGGTACTGAGAAAAAATTTGCTCAGTTGGTGAAGAATTTGGGATGGAGTTAATGATTTCTTCTTATACAGGAAAGAAAACCAACCACATTAAATACGACACATCTCATCTTTGAGAAGTGTCAACGTGATAAGAATAATTTAAATAATAAACATTGACTGATTTTTATGTTATGACTATGTTGGAAGGATGTGGGGCAGGGTTAGTCAGGATGGTGATGAAAGAGAGGTACATTGTTATCTTCTTCCATAGCAAGAAGTTAACTTTTTTTTTTTTTAAGAACTAACAATATAAGCTTTACTTAGAGATTTTTCCCCCCATATATGGTGGTAATGACTCTCTTCCATGTGTTCAATCAGGAAGAAGCTCTGTCTTCTTCAGCTTGATATCTAAGTCAACTTTTCTTCAATGTGACATCTCAGTCAAGTTTATCACTATCCAAATCAGTCAAGGAGCACAAGAGGAGAACCCATGGGAAGTTCTGAAGGAACGTGGAAAGTGGGAGAGAGTCACACCACTTCTGTCCCAACTGAATTGGTAGAATTCAGTCTCATGGCCATTCCTAATTGCCTCAGAGGTTGGAAATGAAGCCTAGCTCTGTGTCACAGAAAAATAGCACACAAATTTTGGTGAACAGTTAGTATTTCCGGTTGCAATTTATAAAACCATTATTTAAGTCCATGTACAGCCTGTTGTTTCAGTTGTGATTTTTTTTGAAATGATAAGCAGACCAGAAAGAGTCATTAAAATTGATCAGTCATAGACTATATTTACCTGGCATTTTTTTAAGATTTTATTTATTTATTTCACAAAGAGAGACAGCGAGAGAGGGAACACAAGCAGGGGGAATGGGAGAAGGAGAAACAGGCTTCCCACTTAGCAGAGAGCCCGATGCAGGGCTCGATCCCAAGACCCCAGGATCATGACCTAAGCCAAAGGCAGATGCTTAATGAATGAACCACCCAGGTGCCCCGCATTGTTTTGATTATAAAATTTCATGGAAGTTACCAAGTACTTCTTCTCTAGCGTCACTTTGTTCTATGCTTCCTATAGGGGAAAGCCAATGGCCCTTTCTAAGAAAACAAACTAAATTAAACAGCATGATCCTAAAATAATGGCAGAGAAGGTGGAGTTGTCTCAATTTTACATAGGAAGCAACTGGATTCTTGAATAGTTGATAGACAAAAAGTTGGTCACTTACTAATTTCATTTCTCTGATCATTGTTAAAGCATCTACCACAGGTCAGTCGCCTGTTATGCACAACAGATATGGCAGCAAACAATCCAGATAAGCTTTCTGCACAGACAAAACTTTAATCCTGGGGAAGCTGTCCAGTGGCACAATGAAGATCCTAACTCAGGTCTTCAACCCGGAGTGCAAAAGATCCCCAGCAGCTCCCGCTGTGCTTCTCTGGCTCATATTTTTCATATCCTCTGTCCTCAGTTTCACTGAAATAAACTATTTGCAGATATACAATAGGAGGGGGCTTCTCCTATTTACAGAGTCAACAAAAGATGCAAATTCTCTTTGGGAACATTTCTGTGAGTCAAAATCACACCCCTTTTTTCCCTTAGCAGTTTTTGACAGATGCTTCAGACCAGCATGAAAAGAAAGACATGCATATTCTCTTTCTGGATCTCCATTGTTTTTCCCCAGTGATTACAGAGGCACTTGTGACAGGCACCTTTATTTCTGGCTGCCTCTAAGACTTGTGAGGCATGTTCTTCCATTCAGACAGACCTGGTACAGTCTGGTCTCCCGTGTTATGACGTCTGTAAGATATTTATCCAGCTGCCTGAAAATCAGCAATTGTTTCTGTTTCCTTCATTTGGGAAAACATCACCCACCGACATTCCTACTTGCACTTAAATGACGCGTGCTTAGTTGGTGTTAGGTTTAGTGAAAGAGAATCTTTGCAGAGATGGTAGAAGAATCTTTGCAGAGATTGAAGAGAAAGTTGCAATGAATATGACAACGCTTACAGGGACCACAGAAATCCTAGAAGAGTTGTCCTCAAGGGATAATTTAGTCCATTGCCCAAAGCAGGATAAGTTGAGAATGAGAAGCGATGCTGTTAACATCAGTGAAACTGAGACCACAAATATAAATAGTATTCTGGACCAAAAGGAAATGCAAGCATTCAAGATTGATTTCACTTTCTTTATCCATTGATGAATGAGTGGGTAAACAAATCTGGTGCATACACATCCTTGGAATGTTATTTAACCTTAAAAAAGGAAGAAAATTCTGACATGGGCCACAACATGGATAAACCATGGGAGCATAATGCCAAGTGAAATACATCAGTCACAGCAGAATAAATGTTGTATGATTCCACTTATAGGAGATATCTGGAATGGTCAAATTCATGGAAACAGGGAGGAAAAAATGGTGGTTGCCAGGCAATGAGGGGGGGTAAATACAGACTTGATGTTTAGTAAGTACAGAGTCTCAATTTGAAAAGATGAAAAAGTTCTGGAGATAGCTAGTTATGATGACTGCACAACATGAGTGTACTTATGCCACTGAACTGTATACTTCCAGATGGTTAAAATGATTCATTTTATGTTACATATATTTTACCACAATAAAAAAAAAATGACTGACTTCACTTTAGTTACTGGGAAAATGTGACTATAGGACCAGAGTACTCCAAGGGACCTTGGTCCCAGGCATAACATATTATGATCCTAATTAAGAGTCACCAAAGTTAGGGTGTGGTTGAATCACCCACCACTCCTCTCTGTTATCATCATTTGAGGAAAAATATGAGGATTCCAATGGAGATTTCCTCCTCATAAAGCAGGTTGGAGAACTCAGACAGCCTTCCCACCTCCCTCCTCAGCCTAGACTTGAGTACAACCCAGATGTTAGTGACCATGGGAGGTAGAAAATCTGTAACTATGAGAGCAGCAATCTTCTGGCTCCCCCAAAGCAAACTTGCTTGATTTGCTTATTACAGGAAGCAAGGTGAACTCTCTCATCCTGAGAGTCGGAGGGCCCAAGAAGCCAAGAGGGAAAAGGATCTAGGAGACCAAGAGGAAGGAGACCCTACATAGTCTGGGTTTCAGCCAGTGTCCCAGTCTGCCTTTCTATTAATACCTCACAGATGTCAGGTTCTGCTCAAACTCAACCCTCACCCTAGAGGCCCCCACACTCTATACCCAGTAAAGAGGAAAATATAAAGGGATGAAAAAGAGAAGTGAAAATAAAGATTCCCTTCGAACATAGACTGCTTTAAACCTTTGCTTTCCTATAGCCTCTTAGATGCACAACAAACATTTTCCCTCCCGTTAACATCTGATGTTGGAAAGTATTGGATTTTCTTCTTCGCCTTGTGGCCCATCATTTTCTGTGCATGCCATTCTGTTTCCCATTTACTCCTGACGTGATGCTCAGAAGAAAGAACCATTTGGAGTGCACATTATAAAGAGGCGGTGGGGGGCGGGGAGGTCATGGTCCTTAGATGAAAGGTGAGTTGCTCTGGCACAGTATCAATCCTGCAGTTTACTTACCCTAATTCTGCCTTGCACTGTTGATGAACTGATTCATGTGTCTATGGCCTGTCCCACCCTTCAGCCCCAACTTGAGAGCAAGCTCCTGAAGGGCACAAACAATATTGTTCATGGCTGAACCCTGCTTTCCATAAGAATCCATGCCACCACACCTTAGGTGTTCCATAAATGCCACTGCTCCTGGAGCCTTTATTAAGTCCCTGTACATGGCCAGGTCATGGCCAGGTCTCTGCCCCCAAGGGAACCTATTATTTAATAACAGTCTATAGATTCTGGGATGGCTGGTGTCAGGCTGGTGTCATGATGCCTCCTCACAGGCCCTATGGGGCCTCTGGGAGGAAAGACTTTCAAGACGATTAGGAGATGAACGTGTTCTGAAAGACAGTACACAGTGAGGCTTGACTGCAAATTGGGCATTTTATTGCATTTGTCTGATGGATAATCACAGATAAAGACTTTGATCTTTATCCCCATGGCAGCAATAAGAAAAAAAAGCATGAACTCTATGTACTATCTTTTATTTCTTTTTTCTGCAATTCCAGGAAAACAGAACCCATTAAAATGCTCAGAAGAATCTCTCTGTTGTGTTCTTAAGTGTCAAATCAAGTGTGGCTGCGTGTTACTGCCTTGCCCTCCCCCACTCCAGCCAGTGCCATGGTAAGAAGGAGGGAGGGAAAGAAAGGAGAGTCTTCTCCCTTACCAGAAAGACTAATGGATGGGGAAGAGGAAGAATGTTGAAGGGGAGGGAAAAGAGAATGGAAAATTAAATGCTGAGTATCAGGGAAAAGACAAGGGAGAAGAATTAAGCGGGAAGTTGTAGCTTGGTGGCTGTAAGGCCATGATCAGATCGGGGCTTTCTCCTCAGACACAGAACTCTGAGGGCCTGGGTCCTGGAGTGGCAATATCAGGAAGATTCTTCCTCTGTTACTGAACCAAGTGAAACGTTTCACAAATTTGAGAACTGAATCCAAAATGATCAAATCAATCAATCAATCAATCAATCAGCATGTAGGGAAGCAACAGCAGAGTTCCGTGAGCTTGATAGCCCAGCATGGAACTCCTTCCATCCCCCTGATGCATTGAGCTGAGTCCACTTGTTATTTAATCAATACGATTAGTGGTCATGTTCATTAAGAACAAAAGGGTAATGTTCAATGATAAGGTGAAGATTAATGTTAACTTTTATGTGCCTCACAAAGGAATCGGCCAGAGACGAGGGCTTCAAAACTTGAGATAAAGTCTGGCATGCTGAGCAGATGGGTGCGGCCATGTAGGGCACACTGGTGTGTGATCGCCCAGGGCCCATCCCCAGCGAGGGTGTGGGTTCTGGGCCACGTGTATTCCATCCCATTTTGACCAAGAGATTCAAATGTAAGTATGTACCATTTTATCCAAGGAGGATGACACACAGAATCATTTACTTTTAACGTGAATTTGTGAAATATTTTACATGTTTAACCTATTCAAAGTCTTAAATCTGTATCTTAATTTTCTCCTGTTTGAATATACAGGCACAGGGCATACCTCAGAGACATGGTGGGCTTGGTTCTAGACTACTGCAGTAAAGCCAAGATCACAATAAGGAAAGTCGAATGAACTTTTTGGCTTCTCAGAATTTATAAAAGTTACATTTAAATTATACTGTAGTCTATTACGTGTCCAACAGCATTGTGTCTAAAAACAGTGTTTATACCTTACTCTAAAAATACTTTACTGGTGGGGTGCTGGGGTGGCTCAGTTGGTTAAGCATCTGCCTTTCAGCTCAGGTCATGATCTTGAGGTCCTGGGATCCAACCCTGCATTAGCAGGGAATCTGCTTCTCCCTCTGCCTCTCCCTCTGGCTTCTGCACTCTCGCTCTCTCTCTCTATCTCTTGTTCACTGTCTCTTTCAAATAAATAAATGAAATCTTAAAAAAAAAAAATACTGGTGAAAAAATGCTAAGCATCCTCTGAGCTCTCAGTGAGTCATAGTCACTGACCACAGATCTCACCTTGCTCACTTTACTGCTATACAATACTGCATTTTTCACAAACTGAAGTTTGTGGCAACCGTGCATACAGCACGTCTCTCAGCACCATTTTTCTACATGCCTCTGTTCACTTCCCATCTCTGAGTCACATTTTGGTAATTCTCACAAATTTCAAACCTTTTTATCCTTATTATATTTTTATGATGATCTGTGAAGTTATTATTTTAATTGTTTGGGACACCACAAACTGCAGCCATATAACATGGTGAAATTAATTGATAAATGTTGCTTGTGCTCGGACTGCTTCAACAATCAGCTCTCCCATGTCTCTCTCCATTTCCCCAGGCCTTTCTATGTCCTGAGACACAAGATAATTGAAATTAGGCCAATTAATAACCCTACCATGACCTCTAAGTGTTCACATGAAAGGAAGAGTCACACTTCTCTCACTTGAAATCCAAAGCTAAAAGTGATGAAGTTTAGTGAGAATGACATGTCAAAAACCAAGACAGGCTGGAAGCGAGGGCTCTTGTACCAGGTAGGCAAGCTGTGCGTGCAAAAGAAAAGTTCCTGAAGGAAATGACAAGTGTTAGCCCTGTGAACACAGGAATGATAAGAAAGTGAGACAGATTTATTGCTGACAGTGTGAGAGGTCTTGATAGAAGACCAACCAGCCAGAACATTCCCTTAAACCAAAGCCTCAGCCAGAGCAAGGCCCTGACTCTTCAATTCCGGGAAGGCTGAGGGAGGTAAGGAAGCCGGAGGAGAAAAGCTTGAAGCTAGCAGAGGCGGGTTCCTGAGGCTTGAGGAGAGACGTCACCACAGCATGAATGTGCAAGGGGAAGCAGCAGGGGCTGCTGTAGAAGCCACGCCCAGGCATCTAGAAGATCCAGCTAAGATCATTCTCGAAGGTGGCTGCACTCAGCAGCAGATTTTCCATGCAGACAAAACAGGCTTCTATTAAAGAAGATGCTGTCTAGGCCTTTTTTTAGTTAGATCGGAAAAGCCATTGCCTGGCCTCAAAAAACAGGCTGACTCTCTTGTTAGATGTGATTACAGCTGGCAACATTAAATTAAAGCCAGTGTTCACTGACCATTCTGAAAATCCCAGCACACTTATGAATATGCTAAATCTACTTTGCCTATGTTCTACAAAAGGAACTACAAAGCCTGGATGATACCACATCTGTTTACAACATGGTTTACTGAATATTTTAAGCCCACTCTTGAGACCTGATCAGAAGAAAGAGTCCTTCCAAATTCAGACTGCTCACTGACAATGCACCTCGTTGCCCAAGAGCTCTGGTGGAGATGGACAACGAGATGAATGTTGTTTTCATGGCTGCTAACACAATATCCATTCTGCAGCTCATGGATCAAGGAGTCATTTTGAATTTCAAGTCTTATTATTTAAGAAATACATTTCATAATGGCTATAACTACCAAAGATAGTGATCCTGCTGACGGATCTGGATAAAGCAAACTGAAAGCCTCCTGGAAGTATTCAACAGTCCAGATGCCATTAAGAACACTGGTGATTCCTGAGGAGAGGTCACAATATCAAGAAGAAGCAGCTGATTGCAACCCTCACGGATGACGTTAAAGGGTTCAAGCCTTCAATGGAGTATGAAACTGCCGATGGGGTAGAAAGAGCAAGAAAACAAGAATTTGAAGTGGAGCCTGAAGACGGGACTGGATTTCTGTATTCTCCTGATAAAACTTTAATGGCTGAGGAGCTGCTTCTTAGGGATGAGCAAAGAAAGTGGTTTCTTGTGATGGAAACTACTCTTGGTGAAGATGTTGAAAGACTGTTGACATGACAACAAAGGATTTAGAGTATTACATAAACTTAGTGGATAAGCAACAGCAGGGTTCGAGAGGATTGACTCCAATTTTGGGAGAAGTTCTCCTGTGGGTAAAATGCTATCAGAGAGCATTGCATGTTACAGAGAAATCATCCGTAAAGGAAGTCAATCGATGCAGCAAACTTCATCGTTGTCTTACTTTAAGAAATTGCCACAGCCCCCTCAGTGTTCAGCAAATGCCACCCTGATCAGTCAGCAGTTGTCGACATCCAGACAACAACCTTCACCAGCAAAAAAAATTATGACTTGCTGGAAAGTGGGATGATGGCCCGCATTTTTTTAGGAATAAAGTATTTTTAATTAAGGTATATATGCTGGTTTTTTTGATGTAATGCTATGGCATATTTAATAGGCTTCTAATATTGTATAAACATAACTTTTATATGCACTGGGAAACCAAAAAATTCATTCAACTTGCTTTATTGCGATGGTCTGGAACTGAAATGGCATATTTCAGAGGTATGCCTGTAACCTTAACATTGTAACTAGCCTAAACTTCACTTGACTTTTGAAATGCCCTGTGTGTGTGTGCATGTGTGTGTGCGTGTGTGTGTGTGTGTGTGTGTTAATGTTAGGCAGAGTGGGAAGGTCTTAAGGTGAAAAGAATTCTAGGTTGAAGATTAAATTGCATGGAATGTAAGAATTGCCAGTTACATTCTCCGGCCCTTTACTTATTTATTTTTGGATGGCAGCATAAGTCCCAGAGCAAATAATTATGTGCCTAGTCACTGGAACCACATATTTACCAGGTACAATTTATAGAAGTAACTAAAACTTCTGGAAAGAAAATAAACCTGTAAGGCTAGCTCAGAATCAGGTACATTAAGAAAGGATTTTTGAATGACACGTGTAAAAGAGCGACCCCTAGTGGTAAGAAGCCAACTCTACAGGATTTAATTAAGACCCAGCTGTGACTGGGTTGGATGGCAATGCGTTCAGTTATAAAACAACATGAAGATTCTGGGAAGAGAGCACACACCTGCCTGGATTTATCTCTTATAACCTAACAATCCCACTGGAGTAACTCCAAAGGCCCCATTCCCCATAAAAGCCTAGACTTAGACCATGAGCTTGTAGGGAACTTTCTCCTGTACTCACCCAACTTTTGCCTGAAAGGTTCCTGTCACAAGAACACTGTGGTCAGCATTTATCTCCCCACCCTTGTGCTGCATGAAAACAAGCTGTTTCTTGGGGTGGGGGGCTTCACCCATGTGCCTGATTTGGAAAAGGAAGCAGAAAACATTACTTCTTAATATAGATATGGGATTAGGGAACTCCTTCCTCTTTCAGCTCCTTTACAGCTAGGATGTAAGCACATGAACTAAGGGTGAATAGTTGCATACTCCTGCTCAGGAATGTGAATCTGGGATGAGGGAGGCAGAGATTTACAGTGGAAGTGGGAACACACAGAGTTCATGTGTAGCAGATGGGGCTGTCTCTGATGTATCTAGTGTATTGTGTCCTGGCCATATTATTTCATCCCCAAATTTTGTACCCCCTCGACTCCACTCCTTCCCAATCCTCCTCCTCCAAACTCTCAACATCCTAGACTATTCCAGTAACCCTTCTGCTTAGACAATCAAAGTCAATTTCTCTTACTTGCAACCAAAAATCTTAAAGTCCCCAGTCTACTTCATCACTGGGATGATGAACAACTTCATGTTATGTATTCCCATCAGACCTGGTGCTACCTTCTTCTGCAATGTGCTATCCTTTTGGTAAAAAGTGAAATTCTTCTTAAAGTGTTCACATCATTTCTCTGAAGGCTTAGTGTCTCCATACTCACACTTCTATAAGGACAGAAAACCATATATATATAATTGAATAATGGAGGACAATTGCCTAGATATTTTTTCATGAATATGAGGTGGTGGTGCTGTTACTGTTGAGGCAAAGGTGTTTTTCATAATATCTCATCCATACTTGTTGACCTAGTGGTGCCTCCTACCATCATGGAAGTAGGCAATCTGTGGCCTTAGTCAAGCTCAAAGGTATAAGATGTCTTTTTATTCCTTCCTTGAAGGCATCTCCTCTAATATTCCAGTTATCTAACTGGCCACTTTACCCACTTCCCACCCATCCTTCATCACCATGCATGTATTCCATATCTCGCAGCCAAGGGAATTAAAAGGAAAGATAGAAAAGGGAAATTTGTCTAATTTTCTTCTTATATATGCCTCCAGGATCCCTGACATTCTCGTGTGAACTAAAACTTTTAAACTTTCTAGATTCATCAGGACACATACACTATCTTCGAGAAAGTTGTCCCACCTCAGTCAGTAGTCCCCTCGAAGCATCTCCACATGAAAACAAGACTGGATTGAAGTTATATAAATCTTCCGTAGTAAGTAGAAAACAAGTGAATCATTGGATTATAATTAGATTTCAAATACCAAAAAAGTCCAAAACTCATACTGGAAATATAGGAAATTATAGGAGTCCCATACACCAAGGCGGATTTCAAGCCAGGAGAAAAGCAGGATCTGACCAGCTAACACTCCTTAGTCCTACAAGCTGGAGAATCAGTATGGCTCATTCTAACTCAGTCTGACTCTCTCTCTCTTTCTCTATTTTTTAAAGATTTTACTTATTTATTTGAGAGAGAGAGAATGAGCATGAGCAGGGGGAAGGAGCAGAGGGAGAGGGAGAATCACACTCTCTGCTGAGCAGGGAGCCCCCTGATGTGGGACTCGATCTCAGGACCCCAAGATCATGACCTGAGCCAAAGGCAGATGCTTCACCAACTGAGCCACCCAGACCCCTGACTCTCTTTCTTTTAAACCTTGTTAAAATTCTATAAAATTTCCATCCAGAGAGAAATATCTTAATTTCTCATTATACAGTGAGAATTGGCATTCTAAAAATCAATAATATCCAGAGTTGTCAGAGAAAAACTCTATGTAGAGGAGTATCTTTACTACCTCAAGAGAAAGAACTTGGGCAACGGAAGCTTTTGGTGTTTTACTGCAAGGAGAAGTTAACAGAACCCCAGTATAAGCTGTGTGGGGAAAAAAGTTACCCAAAAACTCAAGTGGCCTTAGGAGCCTAACAACATACTGGAAATTCTGATAGCGAGATATTTGCAGGGAATCGCATTATCTATAGAAAGCAAAAGAGAGACAGAGTAAACAGAAATGGTCCCACAGCGGCTAGACCGTATCTCTCTCCTGCAGTGCTTCAAGTGCACACATAAACACACACCCTCCAACAATACGTACCCTGAGGGTGAATAATCACGCCTCTGAACGTGCACACGTGTACACACACAATTGAACCCTATGTTGGGTAATGGCTTGACATGTTCTCTTTTTTTGCCTTCGTATATTCTACATAGTTTTCTCCCTTTTGTTATTATCTAGGAACAATGGAAGTGTGTAAATCTGCACGTCACAAAATGCATTGCTGTGTGCTGTACAACTGGCTCGGGTTTGAGAAGGTTCACACTGAGGCGGGCATCACCCACATCAAGGCATGTCTGATATACCAAAGCTTTCTTTGGGCACCTTTTTAGTCAGGCTTCTCTCCTACTGAGGCAACTACTGCTCTGATCTCTTTCACCTTAGATTAGTTGTGCCTGTCCATAAACTGTAGATGAACAGAAGCATACAGTATGTGCTCTTTTGTGTTATCTGATGCATTCCACTAAATTCGCTTTACAGCTCACTAACGGGTTGCAACCTTGTGCTTGAAAAAAAAAAAAAAACAAAACCCTGATGTAATGCACACCATAAACTAGTGTGCATCTGATTGCTTGGTGTGTTTTTTAAATAAGCAAATACTCAGGCCTCTCCCACAGAGTTTCTGATTAAAATGTAGATTACTGGGACGTACTCCAGGCCAACAAAAAGCATACATCCTAGTGCGGTTCTGATGCAGGGTTGTTCAAGGACTACATTCTAATATGTTTTACAACCAGGTTTTTCAATCACTCTAAACAATGCTTTCACCATGTCACCACCTCTATCCCATCTAAGAAAATACAGTGACTCCTCATTTACTGCCTACTGAATCAAACCAAAGTACCTTCACCTGCCACAGAAAGCCCTCCATCAAAGGGTCTTGCTTTCCTGGCCGATACACCTTCTTATTACATAGCAACAAGAACCTCCTTGGTCATCAGTCTCCTCAGTGACCCTCACTGCCCATTCATCCCCACACTGCAAAATCTGATGCTAAGTTTTTCCTGCATTCGAGAACCTACCAATGTTCTTGAAATTGAATAACAGTCTCAGATTTGTATTCCCTGGAAACTGTGTTGGTGGTGGGTAGGTCTGTAGTAGCCAAGTATGGAAGGCATCAGGGCTTCCAGTAGATAATTGATTGACTTGTGTTAATTCTCCTCCACAAAACTGGGCTCTGTGTGATTTCTCTGTTAGAGAGAGCATCCTTTGGCTCTACCACCTTGTTAGAACAATGGTACCACATGGTCTCCTGGGTATACTTAGAAACAGATTGGTCTCATTTTTCCTTGTGCTTTTTTACCCTAAAAATAGAAGAAGAAAAGCCCCTTGAGTTATAGCTAAAACAAAAGCTGTACAAATCTATCACTACAGGCAGGAAAGAAGGGGCAGACTAAAGAGAGGAGGCTGGGGAAGCTAAAGGCAAATTTCAATTTATAGTCCTTTCGTTCTAGTGTTTACTCTGACACATAGGAAACACAATACAAATGCATGTGGATGCCAGAGTTCAAAACACTCTCTCATTTATATTCATTCATTCATTCATTCATTCTTATTTTATTCACCCAACACGCATTTTTGAGATTTTACGATCTCTCAGCCCTTGTCTAAGTACTGAGACCACAGCCTTGAGTAAAAGAGCTTCTTACTTTCTAAACAAAGGAACTTATATCCTAGAGGGAACACACAGACAGTAAACCTGTAAATATCCAGAGCAACAGATCATTAAGCGAGTTGAGGACGAAAAAAACAGTGCATGGTTTACAAATGGCATTAATAGAAATTCTCCTCAATAAGCTAACATTTTAACAGACTTTAAAGGGGTAAGAGTAAGCTATCCAGCTACCTAGAGAAGAGAAGATCAGGCTGAAAAAAAAAAAAAAAAAAAGAGGAATTGCAAAAGCCTTAAGGTGGAAGCCTTGTTAGTGTTTGATGAACACCAAGGAAGGTGTTGTGGGTAGGCTCAGAACAACACTGTGGCACTAGAACACAAGGGGCCTTGTAGGCCCTCATGAGAACATCGCCACTTATTCTGAGTCCAGTAAGAATGAAAAAGAGGGTTTTGAGGTGAGGCGCACATGGTGCATTTTGTATTTTCATAGATTTGCTCCTGCTAGTGTGTTGAGAATAGACTAAAGGGCAATCAAGGATGAATCAAGGGAGGTTATGATTGTAAAACAAGTATACAATGATGATAACTTGCATAGAATTAAAAGGGCTAAAAAAATAAGAAATATGAATATAGCTAAGAGGTGTTTTTTTTAAGATTTTATTTATTTATTTGACAGAGAGAGAAATCACAAATAGGCAGAGAGAGGGGGAAGCAGGCTCCCCGCTGAGCAGAGAGCCCGATGCAGGGCTCGATCCCAGGACCCTGGGATCATGACCTGAGCCGAAGGCAGAGGATTTAGCCCACTGAGCCACCCAGGTGCCCCAAGAAATATGAATATATTGTGAAAGTGGTAATGACAAGATTTGTGGAAGTGTGAGGTACAAATACAGTCTAAGATGGTTCCAAGGCTTTTGGCCTAAGGAACATGAGAGATGGGGTCACCATTTCCTAACACTGCTGTAGGAGCAGGTGGTGGAGGGTCTATAAAGTAATTTTTGAACATGTTAAGTTTGAGGTGCTTTTCAGACATCCAAGTGGTGATAGCCAGAAGGCCATCCAGTGTACATAAAAGTGCGGAGTTCATGTGATATGTTCAGTTCAGAGATATGTCTTTGTTTTATTTCCCTAAGCAGACGTGAAACCCTTCTGGGATGGTGGTATGTCTCCAAGGCCACTGAGGCTTTGATAGACCCTCACACTGTAAATGGCATAACACAGGTAATTCCATCATTTATGACTTTAGCAAGTTTTTATTTTCTGACTAAAAAAACTACGGCGGATGGGAAGGCTTACTGGACCCTATTCCCTTAGAGAATGCTATAAAATGACTATTCCTTAATTATGGAGAAAATAAATCTAGGAAAAGGACAATCAATATACATAAAGGATAGCATGAGTGATCCCCCCTCTTCATCTCTAAGAGTCTGTATCAAAGAGGAAGGAGACTCTAGGTGAGAGTTCCCTTTGTTTTAGACAGAAATAGCAATGAAGTTTTGTTCTAAGTATTATTAAACTTAGTCATAAAATATGATGGCTGGACTTCTTAATTCCCTCGTAAGGAAACAGGTCCAAAGGTTTCAGAGATGTTGTTGCCTGTCATTGATAGTAAAACACATTAGGGTCTATGTGCTTGGCTCTCAGGGCAACATTTTCTTCCCTCATAATGTCAAAGAGATGTACCAGAAACTAAAGATTTTCTCCTTCTGCCCCATTTAGGTAAGCCAGACTGCTTAGCTCTCTCGTTCTCAGGCTTGGGCTTGAAGGAGTGGACAGACTCTTAACTATAGAGAACATATTGGTGGTTACAAGAGGGGAGGTGATGAGTGGAGGGATGTGTGAAATATAAGTGATAGGGATTGAGGAGGGCACTTGTCACCATGATCACTGGTTGGTGTATGAAATTGTTGAATCACTATATTGTACACCTAAAACTAATATAACACTATATGTTAACTATACTAGAATTAAAATAAAAACTTAATTTAAAAAAGATAATACATTCCTAAACTCTAATTTATTTAATTTCTAAATTACTATTTTAATTATTTCTAAATTATTATCTAAATAATAATGTATTTATCTATTTATTTCTACATTCTATTTCTAGACACATTGACTTTCAACAATGACCTCTAAAGCAGTTATTTCTGATAGATGGTCTTTTAGGGTCCTTTGCATTATAGGTGTGATAGACTCTACAATAATATAAATATTAATTAGAAAAATAAGAGCTTGAGCTTTTGTTTTTTTCCCATTGTGAATAAATAGTTTACTCATGGGACTAAAGGAGAACCAGACACAACCTCATTGGTGTCTCAAAGGAAAGTCAGAACAGGTGTTTCTATTTAATCTGCCTGGGCTTATTTTGAACTTGATCAAAAACATATTTTAAAAAAAACATATCTAATTCAAGTCACTGTGCTAAAACAGGGAATGTAGAACAATGAATTTCCATATATTCCAGTGTCTAAATGCCCTGGTTTTGGAAGTAGACTTGAGGTTGAGTCTGTCTGCCACCTACTCATTCCATGATCCTGCACAAGGTAGTTTACTTCTCTGAGCCAAGCTTCATAATCTGTGAAATAAAGATAATGACATTGGGCTCTGGCCTCTGGTCTAGCATGCAAGAAGCCTAAAAGCCTTCATTTCATTCTAACAACAAGTAAAAGGCTGAACAAATTGAAAAAAAAAATCAATAACTCTCCTTAGATTTGCAAAGAGAGGTCACTGGGCAAACCACTGACCCCAAAACTGGAAAGACACACAGGCAGATAGAGAGATTTACAATTTATCAAAGCAGAAACCTCTTGGGGAATCAGCAGGGGAGTAGGAAACCTGAAATGTAATTAACAAATTGCTGGAGGCTTAGCATGAATAAAGCTGAGAGATAAAAATTTCAAGAGACCCTTTCTTGGGGGGGTGGTTGTTGCAATTTGGAAAGTTTTAACTCTAGACACAAGGTTTTCATGGTCAATAACAAAGAAAAATCACCTCATGTTTCCAGAAGGAAGAGGGGAAAGGAACAATTTTGAAACATACAACATTCTGTTCTTAACAAGGCCTGTTCCCAGCAAAAACTGTTTTACCAGAGCCTAACCTGCTAGAGTTTATCAGAACCTAAACTACTTGGAGAAAGGAAACACCTAACTCCAGCTCCCTTCAGCCATCCTGTTCCACCTAAGAGTTGGTGGTAGGGTAGGGGAAGAGGCAGTGAGAAGCAGAGAAGTTCATAGCCCAGAGGCACAGACTTACCAAAAGACATACCACATGGAAGGACAAAAGAAATCTTCCTCTCCCTCTACACAGTATCACTGCATTACTAAAGTCCTATTTACTTCAGTTCCTTTTACCCAGCACTTCATGTCCACCTTTCAAAAAAAAAAACAAAAACAGAAAAACAAGACATGCTAAAAGATTTAAAACAAAAAGAAAAACACAGCTTGAAGAGATTGGACAAGCATCAGAGCCAGAGTGAGATGGCAGGAATGTTGGAATAATCAGACCAGGAATTTTTTTTTAAACAATGATTAATATGCTAAGGGATTTAATGGAATAAATGGAAAATGTGAAAGAACAGATGGATAATGTGAGCAGAGAGATGAAAAGTCTAAGAAATAATCAAAAAGCAATGCTGGAGATCAAAAACACTAATAGAAATGAAGAATGCCTTTGATGGGCTCATTAGTGGCTGGACATGGCTTTTCTCAAAAAAAGAAAATAAAACAAAAAACAATTCTTTGAGAAGATCTATAAAATCAATAAGCCTCTAGCTAAGCTGTGAAAAAGAGAAAAAACACAATTTGCTAATATCAGAAATGAAAGAAGGAATCACTACAGATCCCATGGACATTAAAAGGATAATTAAGGGATATTATGAAAAACTCTATGCCTAAAAAACGGAGAACCTAGATAAAATGGGCCAATTCTTTGAAAGACACATCTTTAAGTACTCATACATAAAAACAGCCAATCTGAATAAATCTATACCTATTAAAGTAATTGAACAAATAACAATCTTCCAAAACAGCAAGCACCAGGCTTAGATGTGTTCACTGGTGAGTTTTATGAAACATTTAAGGAAAAAATTATGTAAAATCTCTACAACCTCTTTCAGAAGATAAAATCAGAGGGAATGCTTCCTAACTCCTTCTATGAGGCCAACATCACACTAACCAAAACCAGACAAAGACATTATAAGAAAGAAAACTACAGATAAATATGTCACATGAACATAAATGCAAAAATTCTCATAATATTAGCAAATTAAATCCAACAGTGTATAAAAAATTATGCACCATGACCAAATGCAATGTATCCCAAATATACAAAGCTGGTTCACCATTCCAAAATGAATTAATGTCATCCATCATATCAAAAAGCTAAAAAAGAAAAATGACATTGCCATTTAAATAGCTACAGCATTTGACAGAATCCAAAACATATTCATGATAAAAAAAAAAAAAAACTGTCAGCAAATTAGGAATAGAGAGAAACTTTCTCAGCTCAGTAAAGAATACTTACAAACCTACAGGTAATATCACACTTAATGGTAAGAAACTAGTAGCTTTCTGGCTAAGGCTGGGAACAAAGCAAGGATATTCCTTTTCATTCAACATTGTACTTGAAATCCTAGCTAATACAATAGGACAAGAAAACAAAATAAAAGGTATACCAGTTAGGAAGAAAGAAAACTGGTTTTGTTTACAAATGATATAATCATCTATGTGGAAAATCTGAAAGAATTGAAAAAATAAAAACTCTTAGAACTAATAAGTGATTAATAGCAAGTTTTCAAACTACAATGTTAATATACAAAAGTCATTCCTTTCCTACTTACTAGCAATGAAGAAGTGTTATTTAAAATCTAAAACATAATACCATTTTTATCAGCACTCTCCAAATAAAATGCCTTGGTATAAACCTAGCAAAATATGCATAAGATCTACATGAAGAATACTACAAAACTCTGAGGAAAGATATCAAAGAAGAACTAAATAAATGGAGAGACATTTAATGTTCATGGATAGAAAGATTAAATATTGTCAAGATATCAATTCTTCAAAATTTGATCTACAGATTCAATGTAATTCCCATCAAAATCCAAGTAAGTTATTTTGTGGATACTGACAAAGTGATTCTTAAGTTTATTTGGAAAAGAAAAAGAAACAGAATAGCCAGTTCAATATTGGATGAGAACAGAGTTAAAAAACTAACACTACCCAACTTCAGGGCTTAGTATAAAACTACAATAATGAAGATAGTGTGGTACTAGTCAAAGAATAGACACTTAGATCAATGAAACAGAAGAAGGAGACAGAAAGAGACCCACCTAAATATAATCAACTGATCTATGACAAAGCAGCAGTCAATACAGTGAAGCAAAGATAGTCTTTTCAACAAATGGTGCTGTAACTCTGGACATTCACATGCAGAAAATTGAAACTATATACCGACTTTAGACCCTTAACAAAAATGTACTCAAAATGGATCATAGACCTAAAACTAAAATGCGAAATTATAAAACTCCTGGAAGATAAAAGAGGAGAAAATCTTGATGATCTTGGATATAGTTATAAATGACCCTGGATATGGTGATGGCCTTTTAGATACAATACCAAAGTCAAAATCCATGAAGGAAATAATTGATAAGCTACACTTCACTGAAATTTTAAAATCCTGCTCTGCAAAGGACAATGTCAAGAGAATGAGAAGCCACAGACTGAGAGAAAATATTTGCAAAAGACTTATCTGAATAAGAGACTGTTATCCAGAATATATAAGGAACCCTTAAAACAATAAGAAAACAAAACAACCTAGTTAAAAAATGGGCCAAAGATCTTAACAGACACTTTACTAAAGAAGATATAAAGAATATAAATATGCAAGCAAGTATCTGAAAAGCTGTTCAACCTCATATATAATTAGGGAATTGAAACTTTAAACAATGAGGCACAACCACAGCTTAGAATAGCCAAAGTCTTAAACACTGACAATATTAAATGCTGGTGAAGATGTGGAACTCCCATTCGTTGTGGATAAGAATACAAAATGGTACAACCACTTTGGAAGACAGTTTGACAGTTTCTTACAAAACTGATCGTACTTTACACAATCCAGCAATCATACTGTAATTATCCAAATGAACTGAAAATGTAAGTCCACACAAAAACCTGCATAAGCATGCTTATAATATCTTTATTTATAATTGCCAAAATTTGAAAGCAATCAAAATATCCTTCAGTACATTAGTGAATAAATGGTACAGTAGAATATTATTCTACAGTAGAATATTATTCAATGACAAAATTAATGAGCTGTCAACCCATGAAGAAACATGGAGGAAATTTAAATGCATTATTACTAAGTGAAAGAAGCCAATCTAGATTGGCTTCCAACTAGAGGACATTCTGGAAAAGGCAAAACTATGGCAATAGTATAAAGATTAATGGTTGTCAGTGGTTAGGCAGGAGGGAGGGATAAAAAGACAGTAAACAGAGAATTCTTAGGGCAGTGAAACTATCTGAACAATAGTACAATGGTAGGTACATGTCATTTTACATTCATCAAAATCCAAAGAATGCATAATACCAAGATTGAACCCTATGTAAACCACGAACTTTGGTGATAATTGGTTCTAGACTTTCTGCTCTAGAATCCCTACTACACTAGAAGATCTCATTTTCAATTAATGATTTAATATTTAACACCCTAACCAGATTTCAGATTCCATGACGACCAGAATCCTGTTTTGCTCATAGCTGAACACCCATCACTTTGAATAGTATGGGAAAAATAAACATCTGTTAACTAAAAGTCCATGGAAAGTATCAGACAGTTAAAATAAATAATAGCACAATCAGATGGTATTTTAAGGAGAATTTAATGAAAGAACCATTAGAAGTGTGGGCAGGTTTGAAGGAGCCATCAGATGATGTTAAGGCACCTAGCAATTAGCAGCAGTGAGAAACTAGGGCTATATCTAGACCTGGAAAAGCAAGAGGGAGGAAAATATGATCAAAGCCTAATGATAGGTAAAGCTGTGAAAGAGTTGCCACCCGCAAAGGAATGAAGTTATAGAGGGCGGAGGCCGATACAAGAAATGCATACCAATGTAGAGAGGAAATAAATGGACAAGAAAAACCCTCTTCTCTGCTCTTGAATTAGGCTCCTTCTTGTGACTTACTAGGCGTTTCCAATGGTAAACCAGAAGGCAAGAAAGAGTAATAGAGTTCATAGAAGTCAGTCTCTCAGGATAACAAAGCAGAAAGAGAACAAATATTTGTGAATTGGGGAAGAAGTGGCTGGCAATGGAGAATAATCAACACAATGATATTATTAAAGAAGGGACATTCGATATCTTAATATTGGATTATGAGAATAAAATGCAAATACATGGAAAAACTTGAGAAGAGAGGTAATAGAAAGTTGCCATCTGTTTACCCTTCAAGCAACTCGAAAAAATAAGATCCTGGTTAACCTGAAAGACTCAGCACACCGTCCAGAATATACAGAATTAGTAACATTTTGCTGTAAAGAACTGTCATTCTAAATTCTAAAAGAGTTCAGAAGCCATTTGTCCTTTGGCATCCCCTTTAATCTAAATATACTCAGCAAGAAAATAATACGGCTCAAACTTCCTTCTCCCTCCCCAGCAGCCCAGCCCAACCACTGCTCTGTTCAACCAATTAGCAATTTGCAGGGGGAAATGTGAACAAATTAATGCTGATGATTGCAGGCCACTAATTGGCTACCGGGCTGTCAGAGCAGCTTTGCAGTTGCTAAATCAAACTGATAGCTAAAGGCCATGAGCTGTTCAGCTGTCTGCTCTTCTCATCTGGGGTTTCAAGGCCGGGGAGGAGAAGTGGCTTACCATGGCATTTCGGTCAGTCCGTCATGACCGGCCCATCATCCCCGTGGCTGTGCATGGTCAGTGTATTTACCCATAACTGTGGGACTGCCTACATGATTGTGGCCCTGGAAAGGCACGAGGCTGCCATTCCTGGGGAGATGTTCTCATCGTGTCTAACAGGCAGCAAGGTGTGTGGGGTGAACGGTGAGGCTGTTATACTTCTGGAGAAGCAGTGTGACCTTCTAGAGGCTACACCCTCGGAGGCCCCAGCGAAAGTGGAATGGGTCACTGACGAAGGGGAGTCAATCAGTCAGGGGAGGCGCTCAGGCCCCTCCGAGGCAGGATGCCTGGGGCTGAGCCCAGTCAACACATGCCAAGCCCTTGTTGGTCCCATGATACCTTTTCCCATGTGGTAAAGGAGAGGATTCATTAATGAGTATTGCTGGACAGAGAATATGTGCTATACCACACTGAAATAAGGAGTCCAATTTTTATCAAATGTATACAAACTTGGGGCACCTGGGTGGCTCAGTGGTTTAAGGCCTCTGCCTTTGGCCCGGGTCATGATCTCAGGTCTTGGGATCGAGCCCTGCATTGGGCTCTCTGCTCAGCAAGGAGCCTGCTCCCCTTCCTCTCTCTCTCTGTCTGCCTCTCTGCCTGCTTGTGATCTCTGTCTGTCATATAAATAAATTAAAATCTTAAAAAAAAAAGCTTAAAAAAATGTATACAAACTCACAAGAAATTACACATCAAAACGTGTGCCGTTCCTTTCCAAATAGTCCTCTTATTCCAAAGATGCTGTAACTTCTCCAATTATGTGTGGGCATCTTTTTGGAGAATCATCAGAAAAACAAGTCTTTGCAGCTCTTAAAAACAACAACAACAAACAGCCAATCAAACAAATAAAACACCTCTTAACAATTTATAACAGTATTTCTTAACCAGGGACTTTTTGTCCCAGCCCTTATCCACCTGGGGCCTTTGGCAATGAATGGAGACATTTCTGGTTGTTACAACTGGGAATTGGGAGGGGAAAGATCTTATCGACATCTAAGGAGTAGAGACCTAAGGGATGCTACTAAACATCCTGCAATGCACAGGACAACCCCTAGAACAAAGAATTATCCAATCCAAGATGTGAATAATGCCAAGGTTGAGAAACCCTGATTTACAATGATTTCCTTCAAGGAGAAATCTAGTTGATTTTGTGCAACTATCCAAAGGTGACTCAGAAGTAAGTCTGGTGATTGAGGGATTGAGGGATCAAGCTGGAAAATGTCATTTGTGAACTAAAATAATGGATAATTATAGAATAATGAGACTGATTTTCTTACACGATAATTTCTAACATGGAGTCCCCCCCCAAAAAAAGGTTTCAAGCAATATTTCCATTCATTTCTTAATCCTTCCATTCATCAAATATTTATTAAGCATTTGATATGTACTAGGAACCAATTAGCAAAACAAAATTCCTATGTGGAAAGTGCTCACAGTCTAAAAGCATACAGGGTAATGTACCAGGGCCATCTGATAAAGTAAGCTCTTTTAACTCCCTCATTATGCTGTCTTCCAAAAGGTTGTTTCTTATGAGGATTATATAAAATAAGAAACACAAAATATTTCCAACAGTTACTTGATATATAGTAAACACTCAATATTTGCTAAATACAAATTATTATTTTAAAAATGCAAAAACCCTAGATGGTTTCCCAAATGGATTCCTTTAAGGAATAAATATTCTTTAGAGGTATACTTTCAATCATCCTTATAAATATACACATACTGACAATTGCGCATTTTCCATGTTAGGCTGTGATTAACAATGTTTCCCACCAAGGGAAATATGACTATATCCTCGCTGGAGGTGGTTAGATCAAAAAACAACAACAACAACAAGAAGCATCTTGCAGATATTTGTCTAGTCTTTCTGATCTGGATGGCACTATACAGCTTAATGCCCTGGATATAAAATAATATAGACAACTATCTCTGACTTCATCTGATTTGTAATAATCTTAGGGAGACAAACCACAAGATAATTAACCAGAAAAACTTAGCAAAGGCACATAAATGGCAGAGAAGTTCAAAAGAAGGGAGGGTCCTTATAGGCTAAGAGGGGTATGTCCAGAGGATGGTATTAAGGGAAAGAAGAACACAAGAGACAGACAGACAGATAGACATTGGCCTGTTTTTCTCATCCATGAATGTCTCAGGAAAATACAAGGGTAGAATGACTTACAAAGAAGGTGCCAGAAAACTATGCAGTAAGATAATGCTGCAATGGAGTTTTTTAAAGGGAGAAGAAAGGAAGAGCCTGAACTAGTTGGAAGGTAAGAGGTCGGTCTCACTGGCTGATTAAGAATTATCATAGTCCGGGCGCCTGGGTGGCTCAGTGGGTTGAAGCCTCTGCCTTCGGCTCAGGTCATGATCCCAGGGTCCTGGGATCAAGCCCCGCATCGGGCTCTCTGCTCAGTGGCAAGCCAGCTTCCTCCTCTCTCTCTGCCTGCCTCTCTGCCTACTTGTGATCTCTGTCTGTCAAATAAATAAAATCTTTAACAAAAAAAAAAAAGAATTATCATAGTCTGAGCAGATGGAGTCAGGAGGGCCCCCCCAGTGGCTCACTGGAGAAGCTTGGGGCTCGATGCATTATGAACCTCAACATCATCATCAGAAATTGTCTTCTTTTCTGAACTGGAAGCACCTTGCTGATACTCTCTGAGACTGGACATAAGTTGAATATTCATGAGTGTCTCCTAGAATATCTGTTTAGTATTAAGCAAAAGAAGGGCTAGGAAAGGTGGTGTGTAAATCAAATTTCTGCATACCAAATTGTACTCAAAATGCACGAAGGGAGTTCATTATTCAAAAGAACTTTATAATAAATCCTTATGAAAAACAAGCAAGGGATTTTGGGGATTGTCCCAGCTCAACCATCTTCTGGGTGTGGAACTTGGAGTAAGTCATTTCAACCCACTGAAACTTATTAGGATTCCATCTTATAGATGAAGAGACTCCTCCCTCAGCCTCTCCCAAAAGGTTGTAGTAAGCCTCGGATGAGTTAACGTATGTGACTTGTATACTGTGTCTGGTATACTTGTATACTGTAAAGCGGTGAGCTCTTCAATGTCTTGAAGACATTTAATTTCATCCAACAGTCTTACAAAACTGCTTCCTTCTAAGCTGAGTCACTTTTATAGGGTAAGGAACATTTGAGTGTTGCCCGCATCAGGTGATTGAACCTAATTATTTCAGCCTTCTCCGTCTATGAAACGGTATCACTGAACTAAACTTAGAGCAAGAGTGTAAGACCTAAACACTGTGAGCTAGTCCCCTCACCTCGAAAACACCAGGAAAATGACGACAGAACAATTTTCTCTAGAGAATGTTGGTACAGAAGAATAGGCTAACACACAGGAAGACATTTTTAAGTGAATACTAGTATGTTATTGACATACAGGGAAGCAATGTTCATTTTTTTCCTTCTACTCTAGTTATAAATGTGAGTTGAACTTGGTGTTCACATGGTGGAAGCACATCTTGGCAGGAGAGCATATTGCTTACATAGAACCTCTTCCCACCCCTGACCACACATACTCCAGGGTATGTTTTAGAGGTTCAGTCAGTCTATTTGTAACAGAAACTTGTGTCACATCTCCATGAAAAGCAAATAAAAAGTTATGGATTGTCCCACCTTTACTATTCTGAGTCTGGGAAAACAGAGACAAAAATCTTCCATGCTGCCATTTATCTATCAAGGACTGTGCGGTGATAAAATTCGATAGCAGACAGGAGCCTTATCTAAATAAAATCTGTATGTTTATGCCTTAAGGTATCCAGGAAGTAAGGAGCACAAATAGTGATCATTCTTAATAGTGTTCTATTAAGCTAGTTCCAGACCGTTTGGTCCCTGGCAGGATTTGCTTGATGAAAAGGATGAACCCGGGATGGTTCTAGCAGACCAGCAGACTAATTGCTTTATAAGTGTTTTAACACAGCTTCAGGAGGCAGTGGAAACCAATGGGCCAAAGGGAAAAGCAATACTTTCTCCTTTACCCCCATTCTCACTGCTTAAGCTCCCAGTCCATAGGCTGACTGGAGGCCCAGTGTCCAAAATAAAACTTATCCAAACTTCTCTCCAGTTCATGTCTCAGTATCTTCCAGATAACAAATGTACCCCTAATAGTATATCTGGTTCCTCTTCATGATGAATTTCAATGTTTACTCTTAAGTCTCAAATACCTGCCTGTGTGTGAATCTGTGTTTGATTAAAACAACAACAACAACAACAACAACCAACTCTATGGTCCAAAACTATAAAATACTATAAACTGAAGGATAAGACATGAAGTCAAGCCAAAACCCCAACCTATGGTGAAGACAGGGGACAATAATTGGCCACCTTGACATGTTGAGGAAAATCACAACATCCCTGACAATGAAAGAGCATATTGTGCAGAGATCCTGAAATCCATTCTTTCTCTATTTTGTTCAGTCAACCCAGGAATCACCTCTTCTGTCTCAGACACTATTCTAGGTTCTGGGGTGCAGTAGTGGTGAGCACATTAGCAGGGTCAGTGCTTTCTGGAAGCTTAAAGTACAGTCATAAACAGTTGGGGAGGTGGGGACCATAGATGAATGAACTCTCAAGGAACTATGTGTGCTGAGAGCTGTGTTGAACCCAAGCAGGCTAACAAGACTTGCTCCCCCATCAAAAGGCCCTGAAACAGCTCAGTGAGTAGTTGGGAGTCCTATTAGCAAAAGGTTCACAAAATATCCTGATTTCCGCAAGATCCCATGGGCAGAAATCTCTGAATTGGGGATTGGCTCCTTGTCCAGGCCTCACTCCTCTATGCCAGGCTGCCCAGAAGAGTCTTGTTTTTTGCATATGCACATGACCAGACACACTCACACTGTGATGCATAGTCTATGATGTCACCAGCATATTTTTTTAAAGATTTTATTTATTTACAGACAGAGATCACAAGTAGGCAGAGAGGCAGGCAGAAAGAAAGAGGGGGAAACAGGCTCTCCACCAAGCAGAGAGCCCGATGCAGGGCTCAATCCCAGGACCCCGGGATCATGACCTGAGCCAAAGGAAGAGGCTTTAACCCACTGAGCCACCCAGGTGCCCCGACGTCACCAGAATATTAACAGGGACACGGCAATTCACCTAAGAAGGATGGAAGAGTCTAGAGCTAATAGGAGTGAAGTTTGAATTCTACCTTTCCCACTTACTGATCTCTCTGTGCCTCCATTTCCCTTCTGTTAATAATAATCCACAGATGATAGTTTGTTGAAGAGGGTTGAAGGAAAATTTAATTTTTGTTTTTAAAACACCTGCTAACACAAGATTTGCAGGTTTGGTTGAGTAAGGAAAATCCTGTCAGTTAGAAAGCAGAATGCTATAATCTGCAAAGTGTATATTCTATTACCCATGATCTGAGAGGCAATTAAATTCCCAGAAGAATTTAATTCTTCTGAATTGTTGTGTCAAGAATGTTGAAAGCCCAGTGTCAGCTCTTGATATGCTGGAATGTTAGTTGATGACCTGGTTAATTTGTGGAGATTTTTATTCTTTTATTTATATTTTAATTCTGGTGTGGTTGACATACTATGTTATATTAGTTTGAGATGGCAATAAAGCGATTCAACAATTCCATGTATTACTCAGTGCTCAACGTGCGAAGGGTACTCCTTAAGGCCTATCACCGGTTCCACCTTCCCCACCCAACTCCCCTCTGGTCACCATCAGACTGTGGTCTATAGTTAAAAGCCTGGTTTTTAGACACATGAAAAAATGTTCATTATCATTAGCCATCAGGGAGATTCAAATCAAAACCACATTGAGGTCCCATCTTACACCAGTTAGAGTGGCCAAAATTAACAAGACAGTGAACAAGTGTTGGAGAGAATGTGGAGAAAGGGGAACCCTCTTACACTGTTGGTGGGTATACAAGTCAGTGGAGCCACTTTGGAGAACAGTGTGGAGATTCCTTAAGAAATTAAAAATAGAGGGACGCCTGGGTGGCTCAGTTGGTTAAGCGGCTGCCTTCGGCTCAGGTCATGATCCCAGCGTCCTGGGATCGAGTCCCACGTCATGATCCCAGCGTCCTGGGATCGAGTCCCACATCGGGCTCCTTGCTCAGCGGGGAGCCTGCTTCTCCCTCTGCCTCTGCCTGCCACTCTGTCTGCCTGTGCTTGCTCACTCTCTCTCTCCCTATCTCTCTCACAAATAAATAAATTTAAAAAAAAAAGAAATTAAAAATAGAGTTTCCCTATGACCCTGCAATTGCACTACTGGGTATTTAGCCCAAAGATACAGATGTAGTGAAAAGAAGGGCTATCTGCACCCTAATGTTCATAGCAGCAATGACCACAGTCACCAAACTTTTGAGAGAGCCAAGATACCCTTAAATGGATGAATGGATAAAGAAGATATGGTCCATATATACAATGGAATATTATGCATCCATCAGAAAGGATGAATACCCAACTTTTGTATCAACATGGACGGGACTGGAGGAGATTATGCTGAGTGAAATAAGGCAAGCAGAGAGAGTCAATTATATGGTTTCACTTACTTGTGGAGCATAAGGAATAACATGGAGGACGTTGGGAATTGGAGAGGAGAAGTGAGTTGGGGGAAATTGGAGGGGGAGACGAACCATGAGATACTGTGGAGTCTGAGAAATAAACAGAAGGTTTTGGAGGGGAGGAGGGTGGGGGGTTGGGTAAGCCAGGTGGTGGGTATTAAGGAGGGCACATATTGCATGGAGGACTGGGTGTGGTACATAAACAATGAATCTTGAACACTGAAAAAAAATTAAATTAAAAAAAAACACCTGTTTTTTTTTTGTCTCTTTTTTTCTTTGTTGATATGTTTTGTTTCTTAAATTTGATTCATGGAGAATTTTCAACTTTTCCTCTCCTTTACAATCTTAGGGTCAAATGATAAAAAATATTTCTATCTTTAAGAATTGAAGATTATAGCTGGGAAAAAACTAATACTGTAGTATCAGTCACACTAATTCTTTCTGGATGATAAAAATCTCATTGGGAGATTTTTACAGACCCCAAATCAGATTGGTCAGGTCACCTACATCTAAGAAGTACTAAACTAAATCAATCAAGCTTCCAACACAGTAGATAGTATCCTCCCAAGGAAACAGGAAGAAATGAAATTCACTTTTACCTCACCAATGTCTACATACTGAGTATTTTTTGGAATTTTATGTGTATCTGTTATCAGCTGAGGTTCTAAAACAGTTTATACATGACAATGTTTTTTGTGGGGAATCAGTAATTTATTTTACTTTCTATGTTTTAGGCTCCTTAATTAAAGGAGGCCAGTTATAGGCCTCAATTTATAAGGTTGTTTTGAGTTTTTACAAAGATAACTTAATTCACATGGCGTAGGGCCTGGCACATAATAGCACTCAATAAATCTTAGATATCATTCTCATGATTGTGCCTCCCAAGAAATTTAGTTTATAAAACGATAAAATAAGACTGGTACTGAAACAAAACTTGCATGAAAGCAGAAACTGTTTTGCTCATAGTTTTTAGAACCTTCTTTTGCCAGTGCCCGGGAAGTACTAGAAAAATATTTAAGGAATGTTAACTTGGAGAGGACTCCCGTACTGGCTGGCCTAGGACTTCCACGCATTCCGGCCAGCTTGGTTCATATAGAACACGTTAGTTACAACATCCAGCATTTTGCTCATTTTAGCTGATGCTGCCCCTCCCAGTTCCCCAATTCCCTAAACCAAGGCTATCTCTTCCAACTGTGAGGACAGTGCTTACCACAAGACCTGTTATGGCAATTATTCCTGTATCTGTCTGGATTCCGGACCTCAGGGAACATTCCACTGGAGAAACGAAGATAAGCCTCATGCATGGTCACAAATACCATAGAACATAGCACTGTGCCTTTCACATCAGAGGGTTAAATGGGTGCTTGACACAGGAGCTCTTTTCTCTCCAGGGAGTCAATAGAGTGAGGAGAAATTATATGGAAGCTCACAGGGCTTTTTAGATACTTTAACTCTGCCCTTTTACTGATTCAAAGGTGTATGGATTGTTTTTTTCTTCATGGATCCCAGGTTCTAGACAGGTTTTCTGTAGCTAACAGTTACATTCCTGTCTTGTGAATACACATGTAGGTTTCTGGACAGTGACACAATAACTGTGTAGAAACTTAAAATTGGCAAGGCTTCTTTCCCGAGCTGTATTGAATTGGGACCTTGAACGGATTTCCCCGTTTCTCTGAGTATTAAACCAGGACAGCATCTTCCATTAGTCAGTTTACGCTGCTGATTGCGTGTGTGCACTGCTGAGAAGCAAGTGGAGATGGTGGAGTGTGTCCTTTTGCTTTGCTTCTTTTGTTCTGTTTCTCCTTCCTGTTTATTGTATTTTTTAATGTGATTCCTGCTAATGATATTATGGGATACAGATCAGCTTTGATTGAAAACTCCGACAGACACACATTTGCCTAAACATATTCTTCCCCAGAAAGGAAGAGAATGGGGAGATGTGTACTTGGTTAATCC
Source organism: Mellivora capensis (assembly GCA_004024625.1). Lineage (NCBI taxonomy): Eukaryota > Metazoa > Chordata > Mammalia > Carnivora > Mustelidae > Mellivora > Mellivora capensis. The sequence continues at coordinate 35,296 of PISX010016001.1, forward strand.
CAACCTGTTATCTTTACTTTGACGGGTTGGGGTGGGCGGAGCTGTTCCATTTTCATCATCTTCAAAATGCACAACATAATCCTCCATTCTACTCTGTCCCTTGGCCTTGAACCTGCCCGCTTCCCCGAACCTGCAGGACATTTCCATCCACTGAATTCCTACAGAACTGCCCAGGGAGTGCAGATTGGTTTTAGTACGCTATTAGTGGTTAGGATAAAACCAGCTTTTCTTCTTAGCCTACACATTCCATACCTTTAGACTCATTTTTAATCAATTACATTTTACCTTAAACTTTGAAATTTTCCAGCTAAACTGTAGTGTAGACTCAGAAGCTAAGGGGTTTACATCATGAATGTTAGAAATTGATATCCTGTACAGATACAATCAGCCCTATTAATATCTACTAGCATCATATAAATCTTAGTTAATGGGTGGTCTAATCTGTATACTTTCGCAGCATGTTCTACTCTAAAGTGGTGCCCTGGCAGCATTTTCTCTTGTCATTGGAGCAATGTCAGCTGCATAGAACTTCCCAACCCAGGGGGACAATACCAGCCCCCTCCCACCCCCCTGCAAAACTGTTACACACAGAGCGTGGCCGCCACCTTCTAAAATGGTTTGGATTAATAGTTTTTTCGTTAAGAGTCGATAAACAAGCTCCTAGGTCCATGCAAGATTCTTACAGCAAAAGCTCAATGTTGCCATTCATCATTGCCACCAGAGAACCAGAAACTCCATTTGTTTTCTCTGCTGCTGACAAATGTAATTTATAGGCTTTAAAGACCTAATTATTTTCTGCGATGCAGGATTAAATCTGAACACTTCTTACTGGAGGGGTGAAAGCGCTAGTGGGTATCTTGGAAATCTGGGGCCTCCAAACTCTATGTCTCAGATTCTCAGGTGAGAGGAATTAATGGGGATAAAATTGCAAGTTCAGGCCAATACAAAAGGAGGGCAAATAATATTGTTCTTATACAACCAGTGCCCTGGAAGCATTTACTGCTGGTGCTCATTCCAGTCCCCGCATAACTTTTCAGGACATCCATCCCTGACGTCCCATTCCTGTTGTTTTAAATCTTGTCTCCAGCTCCTTTTTAGGAGGGCTGTTTTGCCTACGAGCACAGAAGTGCCTGGAAATTTACTTCCTGATTCCCTCCCCACGAATTCCTTAGCCAATGACTACTTGGGAGGAGAAAATTAAAACCCATCTCCCTTGCCTTGATGAATTCAAAATGAATTCAGGTGTAATTCACTCCCCAAAGTTCCTCTGCAGGATGATTGGGCTGTGTTGTTTTTTTTTTTAGTGTTTGTTTGTTGTTAGTTTTGCCTGAAATAGTTTGCTTGCTTGGCTTCTTCCCTTTCCTTGTCTTGGATTCTCCACTTTGACCGGTTTCTCTGAAGAGCACTTCCTTAATAAACCACTTGACCACCTCTCATAGTCTCGGACCCTGCTTCTCAGCCACCTTCCCCAAAACACCCACCACCTAGCCCCAAAGTGCCAGTGGGACACTGAAAAGGAATATTGGAAGAAGCTATTATTGTCCGAGAAAACAGTCAGCAATGACAATAAACCCTCACAATTCTTGTTCATCTTGGTCAGCGTTTCAAAGTGGCCAATTCTCCACAAAGTGGGTTTGGTATGTGAAAGCTTCCTGGAGAAGGAAACTTTTGGTCTCAAGTGGGTCTACATCTCCTGCACTAGGGCTATTGCCTAAGTGGTCTGGCTAGCACAGCACTGCTCAAACACAACTTCAGACAGCACCCGATTCCCTATTACAGCAAGCAGAAGCATCATTCCTGGCTTCAAGATCTCCCTGTCTTCCCTCACCTCCCACCTAGCTAATTTCAATTTCTGCATGACTGAGCTTACATCCTCTATGCCCCAATCCATTCTGATTCTTTGCCCCCAAAATGTTTTAGTTTCATTTAGTTTCAATGTTTAGTTTCATACCCTTGTTCATCGTCTTTGTCTACGTAGAATACATTCCCTCTACCAGCCACTAATCCACCACAATTTAATTTTGGTCTTCAGCTCTTAAACTCTTCTAGATTATATGCTTCTCCCCCTTTTTCATTGACAAAAACTCCTGTGCCAATTTCTTACTCTCCAAGATTATAAACTCCTTGGAAGTAGAAAACACCTATCTCTTTTTTCTTTCTTTCCTTTAGCGGTTAGCTAAAGGAAAACCTCGTATTACAAATCGTATTACCAAATCAGTAGACTTGACGTTCAAGCACACTAGTTTTATAATGTGAGGTTTTTCTACCCTCGCCCCCCAAAATGTTGCATACATTCCCTGGTGTTATTTAACTGGAAAACACTTTACTTCTGTTTTCTTTGATTCTAGATTAGCTTAATGTCAGAAAACCCAAGTTAGGAATAAGTGTGCTAATTTAAGATGCCAGGCCACTGGGGATTCATTATGGACCAAGAAATGAACTCAAACAACATTAAACACTTGATTTTCTCTACCTCTTGAACTGCAGAAAATGAAAGTCTAGCTAAATCCTTTTGTAGGTCACTTGAACTTAAACTGTAAAGGTATAGGAGAAACCTACCATAAGCCTTAATATGTAGGTAATATTTATCTATAAACAAATTAAAAGTAAGGAAATTGATCAAATTCATCATTCAAATCCCTTTTCATTCTGTTCACATTGATAATACTGGATTGCAGTTTGGAGGATACACTGCTATACCATGAAAATGTTATTTCTTGTTTCAGTTAGATAACTTTACCATGTCTCCAACGTTCTTGTCTGGAAAGTGGAGGAAATCATATTCAATTATCTCCTTTCCCTCTTGGTTCTACTGAGCGAGACCAGTTTTTAAAAGTTTCATGTTAAGCAATATTCTCATAACTTTAAATATAATTTTAAAAAGTTAAGGAATTATGGTGTGGTCTGATAGTCTTGGATGATGGCTACTATTTAAATACTAATTTCCCCTCCTAGATTTTCTGCATCTTTATATTGTTGTGGAGAAACTTATTTCTCATATAGGAGACTAGAGTATATGCCTGTTTTCTATATGTAAGGAGAGGCAATTAAGAATTTTATATTATTTTACAAAAATGTATCCAATCATTCTGAAAATACAGATTTGGTGTGAGCTTATTGCATCATTTTAAGTTATCTTTCAGTAATTTGTTTTGGGGAAGCTAAGTAATATTTTTAAATGTTAAACACACTCTTGGCAAAGCAAGCTGGTGCCCACAGTGACTCAAGCACTGGTTATGATCAGAGTCAGCTGCTTACACCCCATGCCAGTTATGGAGGTACAGGGATGTTACCAAGATGGCACTCCCAGCTTCAAAATTTAAAAAGAGTCAATATTTACCAAGCACCTCCTAACTTCCAGCTTTTATGGCTTTTCTCATTTGATTCCTGCAATACCCCTATAAACAATTATGGTGATGATCCCCATTCTATGTAAAAGGAAAGGAGACCCCAAAAAGGAATTACTTGCTTAAAGAGTCATTGCCAGCAAAGGTCTGAGTGAGAATCCAAACTAAGCAGTATGTCACAGAGCTCCTACCCCAACCACTGGATGGCATGGACTTTCCTGAGCAGCTGCCTTTCATCTGCCCGCAGAGTAAAGGAGACAGATGATCTACACATGAGACTGTATTATGCAAAACATGTATCCACTCTTATGTCTTAGTTTAGGCGCAAGCAAACTAAAAATAATGGGATTGGACAGAAAAGGATCCATTACTTAGAACGTCAGGAAGGTGATTATGAGAAGTAAGAATAAGTCAGTATAATGGAGAACCGGAGAAAGAACAGCAGGCAAGTATCTCATGGCCAATTACTTATCGGGAAGAAGAGATGTCAGTTTGAGGTGTATTCAAGAGAAACTTTCCAGAACATAATGATCCAATTAGGAGAAGAAGAATCAGTGACTATTAGATGAGTTGCCTTATCAAGTTCAAGAATTATATCTGAGGAACTTCCAAACCCTTAAGCATTCTCTTCTGGTCATGTTCCTTTTACATTATGATTAGATGTAGATATGGAAGAGGTAACCAATTTTTAACTGGGCTCTGAAAAGTATTAATAAGATCCATCGAAAAGGGTTATTTGTTTGTTTTATCATTTATCCTTTATCTAGGGTAGGAAAATGTCTGTCTAAAATGAGTGTTCCATTAGATGAGCTCGGGATTTAAGGCACACTGTATTTGCAGTCACCTTAATAGTGTACGAAACCACTACTTTGAGATACAGAGGAGGTGTTTTGATAGTTTAAGACCAGATATGCCTTGAAGTAATGTGGGAAGAGAGGAAGATGAATTCTGGCCTCACATAATTTTTTTCTACTCCTCAGTATGGTGTAGCAATATAGAATGAGAAGGCTAAACAAAGGCAAGTCCCTTTTACAGAACATGTTTGCCCTACCCTAAATAATGCTCCCTCCTCTCAAATATGTCCATGTCCTAATCCTTGAAAGCAGCACATGTTGCCTTATAAGGAAACAAAAGGAATTTACAGATGTGACTGAGTTGAAGATCTTGAGATGAGGAGATTATCCTGGGTTATGCAGGTGAGTCCAGTGTAGAAGAGAAACACAGGCGAAGTCAGATTCAGAGAAGGAAATGTAATGGAAGCAGAGATCAAGGTGGTACCCTTTGAAATGGAAGTAAGGACCACAAACCAAGGGATCCTTCTTGATGGTTGCTAGATGTGGCAAATGACAAGGACATGGCTTCTTCTCTCAGACCCTTAGAAGGACCTAGTTCAGCTGATACATTGACTTTAGCCCTGTGAAACAGATTTTGGTCTTCTGACCTCCAGAATAGTTGGGAGATACACTGGTGTTGTGTTTACCCAACTAGGTTTTGGTCATTTGTTAGAGCAACAATAGGAAACTAATACAATGTTTAAGGGGTTGTATTTCCTCTTTACCAGCCCCTTTGCCTCTCTGTCCACCTTTTTAATAAGCTTCTTAAATCAAGACCTCTTAAATCGGCAACTCCTGCTTCTGGCTTACAATGATCTCCTTCCGGCCTACAACTTCCTATTCCTAGACCCTTGCTATGTGAAGTTGGTCCTTGGGTCAGCACCACTTGAGAACTTGTCAGAAAATCAAATTCTTGGGTTCTGTTGTTTCAACGAGCTGTTTCAATGAGCCATCCAGGGGGTTCCAATGCACCGTGAAGCATGAGCACAATCCTACTATGACAGTCACTTCCCTAATTCCATCTACCTTCCCTTCAACTGCTGTCTCTGAACCCTCCCTCCACAGTGTGCTCACTTTATGTTCATTCTTCCTCCATCTTTTCCCTCCCCGGCTTGTTCCTGATTCTTTCTCTGTTCTGTTGCCTACAATGATGTGAGGTTTCATTAAATGAATTGGAAGTGAGGCCTTTTTATAACTGGACAGGACCACAGCCAGTCTTCTCTGTAGGTGTGGGAAAGACAGGTGGGCAGGGCTCCACCATTGTTAGAGTAAGAAATATTCCACTCCAGATGGTGGAGTTACCAACCTCCACCCTTACCAATCTTTTTCCCTCTACCATGGTTTTCTATGAAGGTCTGGATTATGGGCTGAGACCTCATCACCCACCCTTGGACTCTTCTCCAGAAAGATCACACATTTTTCTTTGGCAAATAATGCTAAAGATTTCTCTCCAGGGGCCACTTTCTCTGTACATGTACACATGGGTAGTGAAAGGAGGGTATATCAATAGCTCAACTATTTTGAAAGCAGTTCACAATCCGTTACCCTGAGCATTGCCCAAGCCCCACTTCCACTCTTTATGTGAGCTGACCGAAGCTTTGCATCTCACCAGGTGACTTCGAGTTTCTCCTGCTTTATTTTACCTTTCAATCTGACTTCATCTGCTCTCTGTCTTCCAATATTTACTTAAAATAAAAGATCTGCTGCTGGCTGCCTTTCTTGATTTGCAGCACTATTACAGTGTCATTATTTTTACATGTATTTCCTTCCTTTAATACCTTCTCTCACTCTTTCACATTGAATATGCTTCACTAGACATTTATCTCCATCCCCCAAACCACGTAAGGGAGGTAGCTCGATACACTTTCTTTTGGTGATAAAACCTTCCCGGCTTCATCTATCCTCTGTCTGTTAAGAAACCCTAAATGTAAACCCATAATGCAGCCAGATCTTCCCTGAACACCACAGCTGTTCATCCAGTTTCTGCAGTTTCTGCTCAGTAGCCCTGTATGTATCCAGAGGGTCTTTACTCAAATCTCCCCTTTTCCCTGTCACCTCCAATTCCTGACCACACAGGTGAGTGAGGAAGAAGAAGAGATCCTTAATAAAACTTGGAAATTATGTCTTATCCTTCCCTTCCTCTCTTCTCCCTGAACACTCAGTCACCAAAACACAGTGCCTTTTCTCCTTTCCCATATTATTCCTTAGTTTCGACCCCCAATCCCTCTGGCCTGAAATACTATGTATGCCCTTGACTGCTAAGACATCCTAACTCTAACTTCCATAATCATCTTCTCACTGTCAGGCTCTGATCGTTCTCCGGCTTACATCTGTGAGTTTCCTCATCTCTTGTTGGCCTGAGGTGAATATACACTGCTGAGTCCAACATATAGTTCACCATCTAAGGTCTACTTGGATGGTCTTAAATGTGACCATTTTATGCAGCACACTGGAATCTTTTGGTTAAAATATGTAATTGTTCCTTCCCACTTTCATACCTGTGGTGTTCCTGTCTGAGAATTTCCTGTTTCCCCCAGGAACAACACATACTTCTTTCAAAGCCCCTAATAATTCTTATATTTCCTTTAATATTTTTTAACCTTACCAGGTTGAAGCCATTTCTCATTTCTTTTCATTTCCAGAGCTCTCTATACTTCTTATTTAGTTCTGATCCTATTCTCCCTTGCATGATATGTATACACGCCCTAGGGAATAAAATTCTTTAGGACAGGGACCATTCTTTCACACTTCAGTACACTGCACACTTATAAGAGTTCAATAAATTTAGACTGAATTAATTAGAATCAACAGTACTTTTCAGGGTTCCTGAAAGTATAGTTTAGAATAGTAGCTAATATGTGCTTCCTTTTCACAGGTCATGAACATATGGGAGTTAACACATCACTTAATACATGCAGCAACAAGAAAATTAGAAAGACAAACTAAAAATACATTCCCAGAATTAACATATGTAGTGAAGATAGTGAACTGTTATTCCAAAAGTAAGCTTGTGTCTTTTTTCCTCTGCAAAGTGTTCTCTGTACATATTCTAGATTAATTATGTTAGATCAGCATTTGGATTGATAGGCTAGAAGTTCCAGATCCAACATATCATCTAATCCCTGAAAGTACAAGTGATTAAAATATGGTTGATTTAGATTATTATGTTGTCAGGAGATAAGTGTCATTTATATTAATATAAAACAGATTTTCATCTTAATTCCTGGTGGATGCTTAAGGATTTGAGGGCTCTAGTTTAATGTCCCCAAAATTAGCCCCCAAATTTCATCACCATTAATAGCATTTACACATTTTTCTAATAAGCATGAAGCTGACTTTTTACAGGCATTAGCTTATTTAGTTCTTCAAACAGTCTAACTTTATAGTTGAGGACTCACAGAAGTTTGAATATTACCCAAGGTATAAGAGCTAATAAATTATAAAGCCAGCTTTCAAAAAAATATATTGTTGTTGGTTTTTTTTTTTTCTGTTTGCAGAGCATATAATCTATAAAACTAGGCTCAATCCACTAGAATTCCCTTCCTTCTTTGATGTCCCCCTGTAATTTTAGAGGCTGCTTGGGTGGTTGTAAGCCTGCCACTGTATAAGAAAGTTTAAAAGCAGCATTAAAATTTCTACTGATTGATCTGAAGAATCAATGAATCAAACAGACACAGATCTACATGTTCTATCTATGTGATATGGAAATATATCTGGATTCGCTTTCTCTTCTCTCATCATTAGAACAGTTTCAAATACCTAGTGAAAGGAACCGTATATGGTGCAATTCTCTCTGTTGTATTTCTGCTTTTGCTTCTGTTCTTCAAAAGGAGACCCAGGGGGCTCTTGAAATCTCTACACCTGCAGCTTGAAGAATGCATCTCAGCCTGGATGAGTTCCTCTGAGAGATTATGCACACCCATCTGTTTTCATAAAAGTTTAACGGCAGACAGCAAGTTCATATATTGTTTTAACTTAATTTTTATTCAATCTGTTGTCAGAAATCTGACTTCCGCAATCTGGTGGCAGGTGCATAGTAACGAACACACATTGTGGTCTCCCCCTGCTTCCCCAAAGAACCGTTCATGAACACACTGTCTGTGAACGTGGCAGTAATTGGGACTCTTGATGGAAATAGGCATTGATTCCTGGAGTTCACTTCTACTCTGCAGAAGCCCAGAGGTAGAATATTCCCCTCTCAAACACCACAGTTCTCATTACTCAACCCAGGGAAAGCACCAGGGTTTTTGTCTCCCCTGGTTTCTAAAATCTAGAGCCCAGGAGGAGACAGGCCCTCATACCACCACCTCACTGCTCCCAGCCAACGACAAGAACCACGTCTGCTCTAGTCCTTGCGGTCAGAGCTCCTGTGGTGAGTCTCAAATTTATGCCCAGTGCCAACAGCCTCTGATGTTATTTTAATAGTTTTACTCATTGGGCAGAAAGGGATATTTTTACTCAGTTGTTACTTTATGAGGTCCTATTTTTCAGGAAAGTTCCCTGAACATCCAGATCTTATGCTATTTTCCTTTCAATCAGCCACAACACATAATGCTGTGTGATTTGTCCTCTTTGTTAATTTTCACCTGTGGATCAAGAATAGTAGCGTAGCTATCACTTCCAGGACCGTCTAAATAATCAGCTTTCTCTCTGAAAGCAACTCCCCATCAGGAAAAGTGAAGGATGCAGTTTGATGAGCCTTTTCTTTTTTTTTTTTAAGGTTTTATTTATTTATTTGACAAAGAGAGAGAGCACAAGTAGGCAGAGAGGCAGGCAGAGGGGGAGGGGGAAGCAGGCTCCCTGCTGAGCGGAGAGCCCGATGTGGGGCTTGATCCCAGGACCCTGAGATCATGACCTGAGCTGAAGGCAGAGGCTTAACCCACTGAGCCATCCAGGCCTCCCTGAGAGCCTTTTCTATGTGGTTGGGATGAAGCTGCCACTGAAAGTGATGAGCTCTTGCAATTAATAGTAACTACTCCATCATCATGATTATTCGTTTTCAGCAAGACGTACGGAAGGAATTTGTTCGTATGTTGAGACCAGGATTAACATATAGGCAGAAGTTACATGATCCCAGTTGTAAAGGTGAGAGAAATAGTTTCCAATGTGGGAAGACTTAAAAAAATATGCTCAGACTCAAGACTCCACCAGTACCAATACTTCTAAATAGCAGAGAATGGCAAGGAAACAAAGCAACTCATGGCTCTCTTGAGAGGTTCTCAAACTCTACTGTGCCTCTGAATGCCCAGATGGGCTTGGTAAAACACCAGTTACTGGGCCCAGCCCCTGGAGTTTCTGATCCAGCAGGTCTGGAGTGGAACACAAAAATTTTTCCTGGCAAGTTCCCAGGTGGTGCCCATGTTCCTTTTCAGGGCCCACACTTTCTTGGGGTCCTCAAGTTCAGTTGTATTTTGGAATCACCTGGGGAAATTATTAAGAGCCACAGTCAGCTTCCACCCCAGGGCAACTGACTCAAAATCCCCACGGCTGGATCTGAACATTTCATGTTCTTAAGAGTTTCATGGGTGATTCTACAGTGTACCAAGGTTTGAGAACCACTCCCATAGAATCATACAAGTCCCACTTTACTGTTGGACTTGTTCTCACATTGTACCTTGCACTTCCTGGAACAGGCCAGGCCACTTTACTCAAGCGTGGAGCGTGGCATGTCAGGCACCTGCTCTAATTAATTTCTCAACTTCTAGGCAAGAAATTTAGGGGAATATAAATCTCTACCTGGTGTTTCAGGCAGTAGGCAGTGTAAAAAGATAGCAAACCCTCTTAGGAAGAGAAATGTCTTCTCTATCTGTCACCTCTCCTCCACCCTTTCCACTGGAGACATTATCTTCCTTAGAGCTCTGTCCTGGATCTGCCAGAGGTCAGGCAAGGACACTGAAGTTGCTGCTGTGTGACACACAGAGGATGATACCCCCCAGAATGCATTCACAGCCTCCCAGCAGCAAAGGGCATCAGCTAATTGCTTTATACTAGAGAGGCACCTCGAGTCAAAAATTCAACTGAATTAATTGCCAACTCCATTATTTCCACTAAAGATAATGGCTTGCTGTGGTGCTGGGACTCAGCTGGAGAGAGCATACCCTCACGGAGTAATTAACTGTGGCCCAGAACTCACAGTTGTGCCCTCCCCTCTGTAGCTACTCACTGACTCTCACCTGCCCACCTCTTGTGTTTGGGATAGAAGTAAGCTGTGCTGGTAACATAGCCTGAGCAATGCCCCTTCTATATTTTCAAATGAGATGAGAAATGCCTTGAGCTTGGGCTTGTGGAGATCAACCAAAGCAGCAAAATAAATCATGTTGTCCAAAGGACCCAAGGGATGCTCTGTTTTCTTCAAAAGCTTTGGAGCTAGAGATGAGGGGACAACAGAACTTCTGGGCAAAGGTGGTTTGGGACACCTCTTAATTCTCTGGCTGATTATGAAGGATCATTTAGGTTGAACTATGTATTCCCTGAGTTCATTTTGGGCACTGACGCATTTTGAATTTTTCTGACTCTGAATGTGTTAGCCTCTGAAATCTTGACACAGTTCTCTTTTTACTTTAGAAAGGAGCTGGGGGAAGGGGAAATAAAGTAAGACTCATTAGAAAGGTTCTCTCTCTCTCTCTCTCTCTTTTTCCTGTTTCCAGCCTATTTGTAATTTTGTCTAAACCAGGGATTTTCAACTTCATAATTTTTGACACTTTGAATGGCATTAATTCTTTGAGGGGTTTGCCTTGTGCTTTGTAGGATGTTTAGCAACATCCCTGTCCCCGACCCACTGGATCCAGCAGCAGACAATCCCTGCCCATCTCCACCCACCTCAACACCACCCCCCCCAAGTTTTGATAGCCAAAAATGTCCCCAGGATAAGAGGGACATGGGCAACGGGAAATTGTCACTGCTGTGAACCACTCTTGACAATTTTCTTGTGGGTTTTGGAAGTGCAGGCACTTGTAAAGAATGTTATACTTAAAATGTGCTTTTGTGTACATTTGCTTACTTGAGCCTTACAAGTGATGTTCAAGGTTGATCAGAGAACAGATGATTCTGAAAATCATACCTCAAATTCATGACAGAGCTGGGCTAAGAACTCAGGTCTCTATATTTGTAACCCCGCACCCTCTTACTGCCATCATTTTTAAGTGGGGCACAAAACTACCCCCATGATGGTAAATTTATATCCAGGATTGCGACTCTTCAGACCCTCCGTGCTACAATAACATCATGTGTGACACAATTGATCCCATTTCTATGGACTTTCACATTAACTGGAATCTGCAGTGGACAGTCTATTTCTCTGGCCATGTTGCCCCTGTGGCCTGGAAGGTACTGGAAAGACAAATTTAAGCTGAAGGGAAGTGATGATACATTCTCCAGTCTTTACTAGCAGGTCTTTGTCAACTTCCAAGTGCTTTCCTAAATTATTATTAGTATAGTCTCAAGAGTCAAAGCATATTCACATACCTAAGCTCTCTGAACCTTAGCTGTTTTATTTTAAAGTTTCATTTATTTATTTGAGAGAGAGAGAGAGTGCCTGTGCATGAGTGGGGGCAGGGAGAGGGAGGGGAGAGGGGAAGAAGACTCCCTCCTGAGTGCAGAGCCCCATATGGGGCTTGATCTCTGGATCCTGAGATCATGACCAAAACTGAAACCAAGACTCAGATGCTTAATCCACTGAGCCACCCAGGTGCCCCTCAAAAAGCTATTTTAAAGATTAAATGTGACTGAGACACTTATCCAGAAGCCCTGATTTCATTTAGTTGTTCACTCCCGGCAACCATAAACCCTGAGGCTAAGTTAAATGAGTTCCCTAAGGTCACAAAAGCAGTCAGGGAAGTTCCTACTGTGACTTCCTGCACAACCTACCTCAAGCCCTGTTTCATCTCTGTTCAGGCTCTTCCCATGTTATCATTTTAACCCACTGAGCCAACCAGGCGCCCCCCATGTTACCATTTTTTTTTTAAGATTTTTTTTAAATTTTTTTATTTTTTATAAACTTATAATGTATTTTTATCCCCAGGGGTACATGTCTGTGAATCGCCAGGTTTACACACTTCACAGCACTAACCATAGCACATACCCTCCCCAATGTCCATTAACCCACCCCCCTCTCCCGATCCCCCTCCCCACAGGAACCCTCAGTTTGTTTTGTGAGATTAAGAGTCACTTATGGTTTGTCTCCCTCCCGATCCCATCTTGTTTC
>PISX010016002.1:0-49547 GCA_004024625.1 Mellivora capensis
GAAGAAAAGAAACAAGATGGGATTGGGAGGGAGACAAACCATAAGTGACTCTTAATCTCACAAAACAAACTGAGGGTTGCTGGGGGGAGGGTGTCGGGAAAGGTGGGTGGGGTAATGGACATTGGGGAGGGTATGTGCTATGGTTAGTGCTGTGAAGTGTGTAAACCTGGCGATTCACAGACATGTACCCCTGGGGATACAAATATGTTTATAAAAAAAATAAAAATTAAAAAAAAAAAAAAAGAAAAACATCTCCACAGCGTGGCTCTCACTCTTCCCTCAGGATCCGTCACTTGACTTTACATGTGACCAAGTGAGGTTTCCAGTGTCAATGAGGACATGAATATTAATAAAAATGTATAAAAATCATAGCATTTTCTTTCCTTATCATAGGAGATCATCCCGAGAATTAAAGCCTTATGAGGGATACTTTTTGTGAGATGTGATAGGCATAAGAGATATTACCTTATGTTGAAAAGAGCAGGAGCAAAGGAAAGAGAAATATTCCAGGTAGACTGGTATTTCAAATGACCTGGCCAAGAAAGGGAGGAAGAAATCTTACCTAAAAGGCATAAAGGTCAAGGTATTTTACTTTTACTTAGTTGTTCTTAAAATGGATGCATCTTAAGTATGTTTAAATATCAAATATATGTTGGTGGGAAGAGAGCCAATGGAAAGAGAGGAGAAAGAATAAAAGAGAGGAAGATGATGAAGAAAAATTACAGGACCAGAGCCTGAGCAATTGCAACATACAAATGAAAGCTTTATTTCCCAATTAGGAGAGCAGGAGTAATACATGAAAACACCCTATCTAGAAAGAAACAGTCTGTGCTTGCTTGACAGCACATATACTAAAATTGGAATGTTACAGAGATTAGCAAGGTCCCTCGGCAAGGATTACATGCAAATTTGTGAAGTGTTCTGAAAGAAAGAAAGAAAGAAAGAGAGAGAGAGAGAGAAGAAAGAAAGAAAGAAAGAAAGAAAGAAAAGAAAAGAAAAGAAAAGAAAAAAGAGGGAAGATGTGGCCCGACTCATACTGTGACAGGGACTAGAAATGAAAGCAAAAATAGATGAGTGGAGAATAAATAAAGAACCAGTATGATAATGCAGAACCAGCACCACAGAAGAGAGGCTGACCCTAAGGTGAACAGCACCCTTATTCCTTTAATGATTCCAGAACCATTTTCAATGAAGAGATACAGTGAGGAGGAATTGGTAGTTAAACCAGAACCATCTCATATATTGATAATGTATTACCAATTTATTTTCAAATTTATAAATATCTACTTCCTGTTTACCATGTTCCAAAAAATAGGCTGGATGTTGAAGGTCCAAAATGAATAGAGACATGTGCTTCTTGCCCTCACAGTTTACATTTGCCTTTTTATTTTAGCTGCTATACATATGAATTATTTAAGAAACTACATACAGGGACGCCTGGGTGGCTCAGTTGGTTGGACGACTGCCTTCGGCTCAGGTCATGATCCCGGAGACCCGGGATCGAGTCCCGAATCAGGCTCCCAGCTCCACCGGGAGTCTGCTTCTCCCTCTGAACTTCTCCTCGCTCATGCTCTCTCACTGCCTCTCTCTCAAATAAATAAATAAAATCTTTAAAAAAAAAACTACATACAGTTTGTCTCATAGTGTAAGATGTCATTCTTAATTAAATTTTGTATGTCTTGAGTAGAAAAGAAAAAACAAAACAAAAAACCCTTAGTTTTGAGTACGAAGAAAAGTGAACAGTATGGACTTTACTGATTTTTTTTTTTTTTTTTGGTAGTCAGTATTAGATGCCCTAAGTGGGCAAACTGCTCAAAATAGTTCCTAAAACTCTACCATCTCATTGATACCGGAATATGCCAATAGCCATAATGACACAAATACAGCTTCTTGCCATTTTTTTTTTTTTGCCTTTTTTTTTTTTTTTTTCTTAAAGATCTTTTTTATTTGACAGATTGCGAGGAGGGAGAGAGGCAGACTGAGAAAGAGGGGGAAGCAGGTTCCCTGCTGAGCAGAGAGCCTGATGTAGGCCTCGATCCCAGGACCCTGAGACCATGACTTGAGCTGAAGGCAGAGGCTTAACCCCCTGAGCCACCCAGGCACCCCAGCTTCTTGCTTTTTTTTTTTTTTTTTTGAGGCCCACAGGCAGTCAGGCTTTTTTTTTTTTTTTTTTAATTTATTTGACAGAGAGAGATCACAAGTAGGCCAAGAGGCAGGCAGAGAGAGAGAGGGAGAAGCAGGCTCCCTGCCGAGCAGAGAGCCCTATGTGGGGCCCAATCCCAGGACCCTGAGATCATGACCTGAGCCGAAGGCAGAGGCTTAATCCACTGAGCCACCCAGGTGCCCCAGCTTCTTGCTTTTTTTAACATCTTTTTTGTTTCTCCAGTATCCCAATCATTATAAAAAGAAAAATCTGGGTAACAGAAAGAGAAATACATATAATCATACTTTGTAAATAAAAGAGAGAATACGTGAAAATAGCTAAGTTATTAACATTATTATTAAAACATGGTTTTAAATTTTTCCCTTCCTTTCAAGATTGAGTTTTAATGTTTAACATTTGTGGTTTACGTACCAAACAATTTCATAGATACTGCAGTCCCAACTTAACATGCTATGTTGAAATGAAGATTTGCGATACATTAAGGTTTCAAATAAATACCAAGGAGATAACAATATCTTTCCTGAGTCATTAGATCAATGTCAACTAAGGAGCACCAAGGAAAACAAAATGAAGAAGCTGGAAAAGATAAGAAGCAGCAGGCAGAGGCTAGAGGACTATCAAAAGAAGACTTCCCCTTTCCAATTTAACAGTCTTCCCAACTGTAGCAAGAACAGGATGTCTTGGATCCTGGATCACATTAAATCTACTGTACTTTGCATAATTATTCCCTATTTCAGGAAATGCTTTAATGTTAATGAAACATGAATTAAGCTATGAAACGTGAACATTTTTTAAATCATCAGCAGCCTTTGCTAGAAGTTATCACTGACTGTATATGACCAAAGGAAGAGAACATGTAAAGGATCAGTAACTTGTAATTAATAATAATAAGTGAATAATAAAATAGTAATTCTTGATTTTTTTCAATACTTGAGGAATACTTGCGATAGGAGAGGAGACAGAACAAGTAATTACATGTTCAGGGAAATTACTTTGATCAATTTTTTTCTTCTTATGATAATATTGGCAGCCATAATCATGTAAGCTCTGAAAATTAGAGCATTCAGTTCAGCAAAATTATACTGATTAAGATGGATATGTAAGAAATGTTGAACTACATTTTATATAAAGTGTCCCCGTCTGTGTGTAGGAATTATGTAGCGGTTTATATAAATTAGACAATGCATAAGGTGTGTCTAAGATGTTCACAGCTCTATGTTGCAGTGCTACCTTGCACAGAAGCTCAGCCCAGAGTGCTGCATCGTCTTAATGACTTACACTCTTCAGAATGCAGCTGCCAAGACAAATGAAAGCACAGGATTTGGATAAAAATCCACATTCTCTTTCCAGCTGTGCCTCCCTGACCCATCTGGAAAATCAGAAAACTGTCCTTCTTTATATATAAAGCACTTTGGAGCCTGATCCTTCCCTCTTTTCTATCTCATCATCAGGATATCAATACATGTGCACATTGATGGATTACAATGCCTTTAAGAAGTAAACTACAACCAGTGAGCCCAGAAATAATTAAGATTGTGGAAAAGTTTGATGCAAATGAGACTGGTTTCCTAAAATCACTATAAAAATAATTTCTATCGCTACCTGCATGAGCTTCAGACTTTTTTGTCTGACCTCCTGTTGCTGACTTCTTTTCCTGGGAATGTGGGGAGCCTGGGCTTAGCAGTTCCAGGAGTTGAGAGTGAGTGTGGGAATGGGAGAGGGGAAATAAGCTTTTAGCTAAAGAACAAAGGGGGACTCATGCTCAGCTCCCAGCTGAAAGTGTGGGAAACAAGTAACTTCGAAAAATTAAGTCTAACTGAAGGGTGGAGTCCAGAGACAAGACATCAAGAAAAGCCTCAGGATGGGGCGCCTGGGTGGCTCAGTGGGTTAAAGCCTCTGCCTTGGGCTCAGGTCATTGTCCCAGGGTCCTGGGATCAAGCCCCACATTAAGTTGTCTGCTCAGCAGGGAGCCTGCTTCCTCCTCCTCTCTCTCTCTCTCTCTGCCTGCTTCTCCACCTACTTGTAATCTCTGTCTGTCAAATAAATAAATAAAATCTTAAAACAAAAAAGCCTCAGGAATGAACAAGTAAGGCAGTCAAGGCAGGTTTGGAAGGCAAAACACAAGATGGATTCTGGACATAATGGAATCCATGGCACTGGAATTCTTTGTACCACATGTGCCACAGTTGATCCCATGAGTGGGGTGGGAATCATGAAGCTGACCTGTTCTTACAGCTCTAAATACTTGATTGCACCCTTCGATATGAAAGTTTTAGAAATACAAGGTAGGAATTAAACAATAGTTTTATAGAAAACTGTACTCTGAAAAGAAATCTAATTTTCAGACAAAAACAAAAGAATTTGCACCTTTAGATGCTAAAATCAAGTCTCTGAATTTGTCCATGTTTAATAAATCAAAGTGTCTTATCTTTTAAAAAAAATCATTCCTTATTTAAAAATAAATCATTCCTTCCACAGTTTATGAACATCAAAATGGATTTATCATCAGTTACATTCTAGGGAATCTTGAGCTTCTTCTGCCAGAGGAGGTAATGCTTGTTATTGCTAGACCCTGCTCATAACATAATGTATTAATCAGAATAGGCTATACCTCAGTAACAAATTAGCCCTGAAATATCAGTTTCTAACACAGCAAGTTTATTTCTTCCTCACACTACATGCCCAATGAGAGTCAACAAAACAGCAGTTCTGTTCCTTATAATCACAAGGAGAGGCTGACAGGGTCCTCTGCCCAGGGTATAGCTGGTCATCATCATAGGGGACAAAACAGATTAGAGAAATTCAGAGGTTTTTCATTGTCTCAGCTTAATGTTCACACATCACACCCATGTACATTTCATTGGCCAGAGCCAGTCTACTGTTCTCACCTAACTAAAGAAGCTTGGAAAGTATAATGGGAAGGAGAATTGGGTATTTGTGAATACTGTAATGGTTACCATGTATAATATTTCTAAAATAATCATAAGACCCTGGAAACCACCTTTTGGAGAAAAGAGGACATAAGAAGAAAAAAACACATACAACACAAAAGGAGGGGCATGTACATAATCAAGAAGGAACAACCAAAAGATCTTAACAGTAATTTGAAATTAGGGTGTTTCAAGTAATCCATAAATGTACAGTTACTGCACAATGATGTTTCCCTCAAATACAAAAAGAAAAAAAAATGTAGTTGAGTTTATCAAAGGTAGGATTTTAAAAAAACAACAACAAAAACAAGGTAGGATGGGATTATGCCTTCTGGAAACTAGTGAGACCAGAGATAACATGCAGAGGCTAACCTCTGAATAGAGCAAACTAATGGGGTCTCAGTAGAGAATTAAGCCTACTCACATGTTCAGAGCTGAAAGAATGAGCCTCAATGATTCCTAGTAAATTGATTTCAAATAGATACTGAGAGAGAATGCAGGAACTCCAAAGAGCAAAAAAAGGTAATTTTTAAGTCAGTAGAGACTTCTTAAAGTTTAGAGAAGGGGTCCTTAATGGTCCTTCTCTTTCAAATTGCTAGGAAGAAAAAGGACAAGGAGAATGAACCAAGAATGATTGTGATGAAAGGGTAACAGGCTTGAGAGCCAGAGAAAAAGAGAAGATAAACAGAGAAGACTAGGAAGCCTAATCTGAAAAGAATTAGCAATCCCATTGGGCCAATGGGAATCTGCTGAACTTGAATTCAGGGCTTTGTCTAGACTCTAGATTCAGACAGAGTGAATGACTCAGGAAAGGGACTCTTTGACCTAGCTTCATTTGCATTTTAACATAGACCAGCAAACCTATGTTCGGTATTACTTTCAAGAGCTTTTCTAGCTTTTGATAATCCCTATTATTTGGAATTTTAAAAATCCCTTCTATTTCTTTGTATGTTTGCAGTTAAAGCCTTAACATTCCCAGTGTATCAGAAAGAACAGCTGGGAGGGTCCAGGCTGAGTCACAAGCAACAGCAACCAGGAATGAGAATAAACAATCAGATGCTTTAGTCCCATGGAAGCAAAGAGAAGATGAAGGGATCAGTGTAGGATGTAGGTAGAAACTAATAGGAGAACCTGGCCTGCCTTAAAAAAATTATTCAACGTAGGTGACAAAGGTTGGTACTGTTGGGATTTCCATTTCTTTACATATAAAATCACCCAGAGCTTCTCCAAGCTATAGCAAGATTATAAGGTAGAGAGCAGTTTAGGAACTGGGTCTATTCCCATCATGAACATTAGTGTCCATCACAGACATTCTAAGCATATTTTTATTCCAGTATCCAAGCCACTGATTAAAATGTTAACGGGCCCACAAAGTAGCCTCTATGGAATGCCATTTGTTGTGTCTCCCCAGGCTGACACTGAACCATTGATAATATTTGTCAAAATGAGACACTCCAACCAGCTGTCTCTTCTCACAGCACATTCATGCACAGTTGTTGGTGAGGAATTAAGACTGTAACAGCAGGGACATTAAGGATTAGGTCTGACAGTTCAGTAAGAGGAATGCATAGTTTAGCTTTGTCCAAGTCAGGATGCCTTCCTATTTTAGAAAGAGGATGATTTCAGTTAATGAAATTTACTTTGAAAAGAGCTAAGGATAAAGAAATGTGGACAGCATTTTGAATGTTGATCATTGCTTTTCAATCAAAGAACACATAAAACAAATAAAATATTCAATGATTAACACTGAAATAGTAGGAAAAAAAGTGATGTTGATAAATTCAAAAAATCAGGTCAGCTTTTTGCCAGTGTTTAAAAGAGTATCTTGCAAGATACAATGGCCTCACTCTATCAACTGTATTCCCAGAAAAAGGAATTTTAAGAAGGAAGATACTTTCTTTTACAATCACAGTGAAACCATGTTTAAAATGACTGTTGAGATATTCTACAATAGAATGTTTTGTTTTTCCAGCTTCCTAGAAATATGGTTCTATGATTGGAACAGCTGTTCTGTTTAGCTTTCTCCTTGACCTTTCCAGAAGTCCTGTAATTCAGATCAGGTAATAAGCAGCTGTTAAAATAAATCTGTCCTTGAGCTTGGAGGGAGGAAGATGAGGCCTCAGACACTGTAGCTTCTGACTTCATTCCTGGCATCATGGTGTAGGTCAGAGATTATAAACTCAATAATCCAGAGACTATGACAAACACTGATAGTGCTGAGAAAAACTAATTAAACACCCTTCTTCCCAGAGGAGGTGGTAGAAATGGGAGAAGCATTGTAGTTAAATGGTGCAGTGAGCCCATGATAACTTAGTGCCCATAGATTTTGTGTTTTAGGATTGATATGTACATATTCAGTCCCAATTGAGACTTCTATATAGCTCCCATCATTTTATTTTGTTTTGGGGTGATCCGTACAACCTTAATAAAATGAAGAAAGAAATTCAAAGTGAAGAGAGACATAAACTCCTGGTTTTTGAGACAAAGTCTCAACAACCAGCCTTTTAACCCAAGGAGTCTGCTGAGATTCCCCAGCAGCTGTGCTGAAAGTTAGGGAGCCCTAAGCCGTGTCCATACCAGGACATCCTGGACAGCATTCCAACACAAAACTGACAAAAAGAGTAGATCAGGATAGCCACTCATTCCCCAGTTTGGTAAAGCATCGTTTTTAGAGGCTGATGTGTCCAGACTACGGGTGAATCCACCCCATAAAGTATACTTGGTGGAGTGCATGGGTGGCAAATTCAGTTAATTGTCAAGGTCCAACTCTTGATTTTCGCTCAGGTCATGATCTCAGGGTCCTGAGGTTGAGCCCTGGTCATGCTCCACACTCAGCACAGAATCTGTTTGAGAGTCTCTCTCCCTTTCACTCTGCCCCTCCCTATGCTTGTGTACTCTCTCTAAAAAATATATCTAAAAAAAAAAAAAAAAAGTGTACTTGTTAATGCCCTGTGGAGTATAAAGAGTTAATGGGATTTATCTCATAATTTTTATCTCATTATTACGAATTGATATTTTATGTGCATTTTAAAATGTAAATACACTAGAATACTAGATTGCATATAAAATATTAAACAAATATACATACAGGAGATATATGCCTGCTCAGGATGCTAAATAAAATACAGTAAACTGGATGGCTTATTATCAATAAGCATTTATTTCTCACAGTGCTGGAGCTGGAAAATCTAAGATAAAGGCCCGTATTTCTAGTAAGGGCTGGCTTGTAAGGCCAGCCTTCAATGTCTCCTAAGCGTCTTGGATGGCCATCTTTTTGTTGTATCCTTACATGGTAAAAGAAGCAAGGTAGCCTTCTTTGGCTTCTTTTAGGAAGCACTAATCCCATTCATTGGGGCTCTGCCCTAACGACCTAATCACATCCCAGAGGCCCCGCCTTCTAATACTATCAACTTAGGGGTTAGAACTTCAACATATGGATGGAGGAGGGCAGCTGACAAACATTTAGACAAAACACATTTATGTATTTATTTTTATAGCTAGAGGAGCATACAATCAAAAAATGTTGAAGACATTATTATTATTCCCTTCCCACCAAATGGGAGCGAGGAAGCGGAGAAAGGGGAACCCTCCTACACTGTTGGTGGGACTGCAAGCTAGTGCAGCCACTCTGGAAAATGGAGGTTCCTCGAAAAGTTGAAAATAGAGCTACTCTATGACCCAGCAGTTGCACAGCTGAGTATTTACCCCAAAGATACAAATGTAGTGATCCGAGGAGGTACCAACACCCCAGTTTATAGCAGCAATGTTCATAACAGTCAAACTATGGAGAGAGCCCAGATGTCTATCAACAGATGAATGGATAAAGAAGATGTGGTATATATGTATGTATGTGTACACACACACACACACACACACACACAGGAATATAATGCAGCCAACAAAAATGAAATCTTGCTATTTGCAATAACGTGGATGGAACTAGAGGGTACTATGCTAAGCAAACTAAGTCAATCAGAGAAGACAATTTTATGTTCTCACTGAAGTGTGCAATTTAAGAAACAAGGCAGAGGATCATAGGGGAAGGGAAGGAAAAACAAAACAAGATGAAACCAGAGGGGGAGACAAACCATAAGAGACTTTTAATCATAGGAAACAAACTGAGGGTTGCTGGAGGGTAGGGGGATAGAGGGATAGGGTATCTTGGTGATGGACATTGGGGAGGGAATGTGTTGCAATGAGCACTGGGTATTATATAAGATTGATGAATCACAGATCTGTACTCCTGAAACAAATAATACATTATATGTTAATTAAAAAAGAAGAAGAAAACAAGGTAGATTGCGAAGGCATTGCTGTTACCGTAACTCTATAAAAGTCATTCAGTTAAACCCTTTGGCTTAAGATATTGATCCGACTAATGTCACCATTGAACAGAAGGAATTAAAAAGGAGGGAGGAGAGAAATGAGAAATGATAGTCTCTTTCCTCAGGTGACATCTTTTTTCCATAATAAATCTCTAAACAAAAGACCCAGACTGCTCACCTTCTTCATACTCACCTCCATGGCATACCATGCTTACTTTGGTGTGAGTCACATAACTCTCCAGTAAATAATCTGTTAAAGCCAAGGAACAGAATCCAGAGCTAAAGGTACCATTTGAGGAAGGATGTGTCTTGGTGAGTGGAGGATACCAATGGAGTAGAGTGAGTCAGGGAAATGCAACTGCAGAGTTTGTCATCAAGTACTTTGTCAGCAAGGTGTCAGATAGTGGGAAGAGGACAAGGACACTTTTCTTACAGTGGAAACCAAGACATCAATTTCAATAGGTAGTAAACAGGTGGCCCTGGCCAAGTCTAGCCTACAGATATGATTTGTTCAGCCATAAATCATTTGTAAAATTTTGAAGTAAATATTTAAAGCTTGGGAGATTTCATACCCCCACCCCAAAAAAAGTCCACATTTCTTTTTTTTAAAATATTTTATTTATTTATATGTCAGACAGAGAGAGCGAGCGAGCACAGGCAACAGAGTGGCAGGCAGAGGCAGAGGGAGAAGCAGGCTCCCCGCCGAGCAAGGAGTCCGATGTGGGACTCGATCCCAGGATGCTGGAATCATGACCTGGGCTGAAGGCAGCCGCTTAACCAACTGAGCCACCCAGGCGTCCCAAAAAAGTCCATATTTCTAACTTCTCTTGCTAAATGAGAGATCTAACAGCACTGGGTCAGTATTCCCAAATAGCCACCATGGGCTGGAGATGAATTGTGTTCCATTGGAAGAGAGGGTAGAGCCTCTCACTTTGATATTACCTCCACACAGACTGTTTCACACATCGTCACTGTTTTTACTGTTCTGGGTTCAGAGATATTGGAAGGACCTAGAATTCTGAGAGAAGCCAAGGAGACAAACAAACAAGACATTCTGAATCATAGCCCCATAGACCCTCTTCCTGCCCCATTGCCTACCATGGGCAAGGTCCTTGTTCCAGGGATCAGTGATGGGAAGAATTAAAAGCAAACCAAACAGATGAGGTACATGTTCCCAATGAACTTAATATCCTAGTTGAGAAAACTGGGTAACACATTAGTAATGTAGTTCTCAGTGATACTATCGAAAATATTTTTAATGCTATCATGGAACAGTCACTGTTCTTTCTCTCATGTGGTTTGTGTTCCTTTACACATATGAATTCCCATAGAAACCCCATGAAAAGGAAATAATGGCATCCCATTTTTCAAATAGGAAATTGAGTCATGGAAATAAGCAACTTGTATAAAGTCCCACAGCTAGTAAGTGGAGAAGTAATAATGAGCTCCAGCAGTCTGACTTCAGAAACAAGGCATTTAACCCCTGTGCTACACCATTAAGTACTAAGCCAAGTGTTAAAATGGGCCTTTGTGACAAAGGCATTGGGCAGCGACTTTAGATTTGGAAGTCAAGAACAGACTTTCTGGAAGTGACATTTAAGCTGAGATCTGAAGAATACAGCTATGCAAAAACTAGAGAAGTAGGCAAAGGGAGCAGCTCATGTGAAGGACTAAATTTGGAAAGAGCTTGTTTATTAAAAATCCCAAATGAGTTGACCAGTGAGATGGTAGCTTGATGGGAGAGTGGAAAGGGGAGTGGAGAGAACTGGAGAGGGGAGATTGAAGACAAATCACAAGCCGCACTCCAGGGTATAGAGTTTCCATTTCATGACAGCTGGGAGCCAGTGGAGCATAAGAGCCTGAGAGGGGCACATAATTTGATGTGCATTTCAAAAACCACGGTGATGTTTACATTTACCAGGGCTCTTTATAAACTGACTTAAGGTATGTTTCTACCTTCATACATTCTGTGATCTGACCAAAATTCTAGGAACTATCATTGTGCTAGAAAAAACAATTCTGTGGAAATAAAGCCCTGATTTTTATTATTTGCCTACCCCTGTGTAAATATTTCCACAGTAGTTGATCTTTTCCTATCAACAATTTAACAATCAGCATTCAAAATTCCTGAATGCTTAAGAATCACTGCTTCACAGCCGGTTCCATACCTATACCCTAAATATTTTCACCTTTTGAACTCACCAGATCCTTACATGGTATGACTTTCCTACATTCTGTTCCCCTTGCCTGTAAAATTTAACCACTGTAGGGCTATGGTTAAGAGAAAAACCTGATAAGTAAAATAAAATCTTAAAAAAAAAAAAAAGAAAAAAAAAAAAGAAAAACCTGTGGCTTTCGATGGACTTGGATTGAAATCTTAGCTTTGTAAATCAAACACATGATCTTAGGAAAAATTCTTAGATTCTTTAAATCTCTGTTATTGATAACATGGGTATGATAACAGTCCCTAATTCAGGGTATTATTACAAGAATCAAATGAAATAATGTAACAAAAAGCACTTAGCAGAGTACCTGGAATGTTACGTACTTCTTTCGAAAATTTATTTTACTCATCTACTTACCTACTATGAGCTAGAAGCTGGTAAGCTACAAAGTTTGTGAAGTTTATCCTTCAATAGCCAGTCTTTTGAAAAAGTTAGGTCTCCTGCCTAGTTTTCCTCACCTCTAAGATGCTTTCCAGGATACACATAAGAATCTTTTTCTCTCATAGCCTAAAGGAACTACTTAATGATATATATCGTATATATGATATGAGAATAAATAGTGGCTTAAAGTAACAGTATCTATTTTGTAATAGAGTTTCCTGATAACAGGAAAAACTGCAAGACGCTGACGGCAGAAGTTTCTTGCCATAGTATTTTATTGATGCTACAAAAAAATTTGTAAATTTTCTGTACAGGCAGCAACTTGAGGTAGATAACTAAGTCTGAGCCTCTACCTTTCAGTTTTTATTCAGAGGAATTCTATGGACACTCATCTTCATGTTTAGTTGTACTGACACTAAGAACAGCTTTATTCATTGACTATTAAAGATGTAGGTTCTAGTGACAGTCCCATTTTACCTTTGTGACCTTGTTTAAGTCCCAAACTCTCTGAGATTTACCACATTAGAATGAATTCAGAGTCTATACCTGCTCTAAAATTCAATGATTCTACACATCTAAATATTTATAAATTCCAAAAGCACCTCCAAAGCTAACAGAAAAAATACATTTGACACCATTCTTGTGAGATTAACATAAATAAAATTAGACCTCTATAGCAAATCAAAGCAGAGTATTGAGTCAATTGTATGAATAATTCAGAAAAAAAATAAAGCAAAATAAGAATTTATGGTTCTAAAGCTTTCAGAATACACAATTTATAGTCTTATTCAGAAATCACTGGAACTGCAGCTCATTCTGATTTATATTTAAGAAATCATCAAAGCTGCATTTTCCTTTAAATTCGTGTTTTTCAGATATCCCATATAAAAATCCTGCTTA
This sequence comes from Mellivora capensis, assembly GCA_004024625.1. NCBI lineage: Eukaryota > Metazoa > Chordata > Mammalia > Carnivora > Mustelidae > Mellivora > Mellivora capensis. The sequence continues at coordinate 12,926 of PISX010016002.1, forward strand.
ACAGAATATTCTAGGCCAATATCAAGTCAAATATATGTAAAAAGCAACCTGGGGGGAATTGCTAGTGTCCTAGTCAAATTTGAAAAGGTATTTTTAAATCACTGGAAATAAAGAATTCATTCATCAGATTAGATGACTCTATTTTATCATTCCTTTCAATGTATTATGCCCTAATTAATATATTTATGAGCCAACATCTTAGAATATCTCCCCTAAAGTATATATCCAATGTACCCCAATTACTTTAGCTCAGAGATAGTGAATTATTTTGGTTTGTTGCCAATGCACTTAAGGCAATTATTTATTAGATCCTGAAAGCTAATGTGCACACTATAATGCAGTATAACCAATGAGACCACTACTTATACTGCTAAAGTAGTTGTGTATCATTCTTCAGTGATGTGGGGCCTGAACCCCAAAGAGATTTCGGCTTACTATTAAACATTTTATAGCAGCTAGTGAATAATCACCATAAATATCAAAGAAAATTTTGTCTCTAATACATATCTCACATAGCAATAAATAATAAGCCATCAATAATGCTTGGTATCACCAATTCCTAACTTAGAGATAAATTATAAAATATCTTTTCTGGCATGTTTTACAGCTCTGATGATAGCAAATTTGCATTATGAAATATGTGCAATTTAAATTATCAGTTACATTTTTCTTGATTGGACTTTACACATCTATAGTCAGTTTGGGAATAAGTTACCAAAATTAAAAGGGTGAAAGAGGCCAATTTGAAAAGGCTACATACTGTATTATTCCCACTACATGACATTCTAGAAAAGGCAAAACTATGGAGACCATAAAAAGGTCAATGGTTGCCAGAGGTTATGAGTGAGGGAGGGATGAACAAGCAGAACACAAAGGATTTTTAGGGCAATGGACAATATTCTGTGTGATACTATAATGATGGATATATGTCATCATTCATTTGTCCAAACACATAGAATATACATCACTGAGAGTGAACCCTATGTAAACTATGAACTTTTGGGTGATTATGATGTGCTCAATTCCTGCTGAAGAATGTTCACAGTGGGGGAGGATTTGTGTGCAAGGGAACAGGGGTTACAAGGCAAATTTCTGTATTTTCCTCTTAATTTTGATGTGTACCTAAAACTTTAAAAATATATTTTTTAATTGAAAGGGAATGTTTAAAAACTTAAGTATTTAACATTTTGTATGTTGAAAAATATGTGCCCGTAAAACAGGAACAAATTATTTAATAAATCACTCAACCATATTCTTTTCTTTGCATTATTTCTTTGGTCCTATAAATTCTAGAAAGCAAAGGTTATCTTTCATATTCTCTGAAACTTCCTATATTTCCTAGGCTAGCATCTTTACCATCCCAACTGACTCTGGTATGATGATTTTAGAGACAGTTAATTCATAAATTAAGCACTAGTTTTATCTTAAATGTGCAGTAATTAATCACTGACTCCTTTGTATAAATCTAAATACATAAGTGCATCTATAACATAGTCCCATCTGGATTTGGAAAAAGGAAGATTTTACTTTAAAAAAAAGGTTTCCTTTTCATAGTGACACCTTGTTGCTCCACTGATCAGCTAAGGGAGTTAACTGACTCATGTTGCTAGACAAAAGTCTGCTAAATATGGCTGGTTACTTTTGTATCCAGAGGAGTTCACCAGAGCCCATTATTTATATATATCCAGGCACTTTTCCACAAGAGGCTCAGAAAAACCCATTCATCCCAAAGAAACATTCAACCTGGCCCTGGAGTGGCACTGAACCCCAGCAGGATTTAATACTGAGACCATAATATCTACCATAAGCCTTTGAAGAGGCCCCAGCTGTGCCTGTTGCCATGAGTGAACCAGAAAGCCCACATTACTGAAGGCTTCCAGTGGTTTGACATTCTCTGCTCAGGCCTTACTGGAGAGGTGGCCACAGTATGACTCAGATGTGAGCCATGGCTGGGCCTTCCTCAGTCCTAGGGGAAGAATCAAGGGGAGAGAACTGAATGTTTGCTAATACAACTGCCATCTGCCACCGTTAAGTCTGATGGTGACAGAGTGTACGTTAATGCCAGATAGACAGAGAACACTCACCATCTGTTCATTGCCCTGAAATAAAATTAACTAGGTCATCTGGGTTTGGAAGCCTATCTGGAATTGTTGACATCTATTCCCAACCTTAAGGATGGAAATTTTCTCCCATCTTAAATCATTCAAACTACGCAGAGAAATATTTTCACTCTAATCCTTCTAATGGAGAAAGTACAGTTAATAGATAATACATTAATAACAAATTATATGTTAACAATGAATACAGGATTTTGTAGCCCTTACATTATTATATTTATATGCAAGAATACCACAATTGTTATCCAGCCAAAACCTTCTAAAGGGAAAAATATCTAATACGATTAATTTCAAGAAAAATGTGCAAAATCTATGCGGACTTCAGTCTTTGTTGATCAGCTAATGATGCTGATTTGAGATGCAATTTTCTTGACTTCCAGGCACTCAAACTAGAAAGGGTAAATAGTTATATTTTACATCTGCTACTTACTTAAAAGATATTTGCATCATAGCACCTGAATCTAGGATATGACTGAAGAGGTGGTGAAATACACATATACACATACGGATATATGTATATCTTTGTGTCTGTTCCCCCAAGAGAGGGGCAGGAAAAAGCTTTAATTAAATCTCTAAGCAAGAAAACTTGTCCCTGAACTTCCTACCCATAATCTCTCAGCATCCAGTCACCTCTTCTTATCAGTCTCTTTAATCTCTCTCAGTCTACCATTGGTCTGAGCTAGTATTGGTTTAGTAGTGAATCTCAGCTGGACCCATGACAGAGGACAGAAGGAAAGAAAATAGAATAAATGTTTCAATTCTACGCCAATCCTGCCTTGAAATATGGTTCTCTGAAGAAAAAAACTCTTTAAAAAATTCTACTTCCAAGAACCAATTTACATTAATGTAAAGGAAAAGTTACTGCTTTTAATAGCTCATAGACATCAATAACAGGAAATAACCCATTTCATTTAGACAATCTATAATGTGCTGACTTGAAATAAATCCAGTGGAGCTATCCTTAGGTTCCAAAGGGTCCAGTTTTAGAATGATATTTTGTGAATTGGATTTCGTTTTTTCGGTGTATAAATTGCATTATTCACCAAATTTGGCTATTACTGAAGTCTATGAGCAGAAATTTCTCTAGCCTCTTATATGCCTTAAGTTTTAAAGAATTTAAACAGAATTCATTTCCAAACAATTACTAAAGATATAATGAGTGATCACCACATAGTCAACATTGAATTTAGAGCTCTGGAAAGGGCAAAGAAAGCATACAACATTATCTCTAATGTTCACAGATATTAGATAAACCAGATATAAGTTATACATAAAATATAAAAATAATATATATGAAATTTGCTAAAGAAAAGGTACCTTAACCCTCCAATCTAAAGGAGACCCCACTATTCTCTAACAATAATGCCTTATACTTTTTCTTTATAGCTTCAGTCACTGTCTATATGTATTTATTTGTAGATTCCTTTAATATCTGTGTCTCCACACTCTCCCAAGCCTATCAGCTCCAGGAGGACAGGCGCTACATATAATTTTATTCATTGCTTTATCCAGTACCTAAAACACTATGAAATATAGTAGGTGGTCACTAAATATTTGTTGAATTAATTTTTAAAATATACTGTATTTACTGTCTAGAAGAAAATACTGAAAAATAAACAGATCATAATCACATTATTTCCTTCACTGATTAATTTATCCAACAAGTGTTCACTGAGCACCAACTATGTCAACACTGTCCTTGGAGATGTGGCTAGAGAAGTAAAATGCACATGATAACTGACCACGTGGAGCTCACAGTGCAAAAGATCACTATTAAGAGAATTAAACTGTAAAATTATATAATTACAAAATATAAGATCATTACGAAGTTAAAGTAATAACAGAGATTTGATTTATTTTTAGCAGTTAGGGAATGAAGAAGGAATGCATGCATGTAAAAAAATCAGGGGAATTACGATTTTAGAAATGAGAGATCACTGAGACCACTGAATAAACAATATTTATTTCATTGAAGTTTCATGGAAGAATAGAGCTAGTGATGGATATTATTTCCTCCTATCCTTCAAGGCATAATTATGTGTACAGAGACATCTGATAGTGTTTACACTTAATATGTAAACCACAGTAAGATGACATAGTTCTCGCGGCACCTGGGTGGTGCAGTCAGTTAAGTCTCCAACTCTTGGCTTCAGCTCAGGTCGTGATCTTGAGGTTTTGACACCATGCCCACATCGGGCTCCCTCTCAGCACAGAGTCTGCTTGGGACTCTCTCTCCCTCTCCTTCTGCCCCTCTCCCTGTGCCTGCTCTCTCTCTCTCTCAAATAATGTTTTGTTTTGTTTTGTTTTTAAAGAATGATGTATTTCTCAAGATATTTTGTTTTCAAATAACTTGGGCATTGGGGTGCCTGAGTGACTCAGTCATTAAGTGTCTGTCTTCGGCTCAGGTCATGATCCTGGGATTCTGGGATGGATCCCTGCATTGGGCTCCCTGCTCAGCGGGAAGCCTGCTTCTCCCTCCCCTGCTCCCCCTGCTTGTATTCCCTCTCTCACTGTGCCTCTCTCTGTCAAATAAACAAATAAAATCTTTAAAAAAGTAATAACCTGGGCATTAAGTCTTTAAAATTTGTTATTTTGTCTCTATCTGGTGCTTTTCAAATTAAACATATTCACATTGCGCCATCTTTATTTTTGCAACTATTCAATATATCACAAAGTATTGTACTTAGTTTAAGAAGCATCAAAAATCAAAATTTCCTTTTTCAAGAAATTTACTTTACATCTCTTAATAAAATGCCAAGTGATAACAAACTAGACTGGGGGAAATAAATACAGTTATTTGAAAAAAATTTTTTTTCCAAATGAACTATTTTTATGTTTTTCAGAAGAGAATACCACTCTTTAAAAGAATTATCATGTAGATATGGCTGATGGCAGAGACACTATTTCATAACTGATTTTTTTATTGCAAATTCATTACATATCTGAGGGAGGGGGTTAATTTGGAAAGTATTTTCAAATAAAAGCTACTAATTTATAAGTTGTTATTGTAATTTTTAAAAGGCAGCATGCATGGGGTGCCTGGGTGGCTCAGTGGGTTAAAGCCTCTGCCTTCGGCTCAGGTCATGATCCCAGGGTCCTGGGATCGAGCCCCACATCGGGCTCTCTGCACCACGGGGAGCCTGTTTTCTCTTCTCTCTCTCTGCCTTCCTCTCTGCCTACTTGTGATCTCTGCCTGTCAAATAAATAAATAAAAATCTTAAAAAAAAAAAAAGTAAAAAAAAAATAAAAGGCAGCATGCCATAAATTACCATATAGCAAAAAAAAAAAAAAAGTGGTATGTTTATTTTGAAGCCAAGCCTACACCCTATCAAAGCCAAAATAATTGGGCAATGATCATGAACTCAGTTTCAAAGCTGAGACACTGAGTGCTTGGGTTGTGTCAGTTATTATTTCCTGAATACGACTTTATACCGGATCCAGAATTCACTCTGTCTGACTCCTAGCCAAGAAAGGAAGTAGCGTGGGTGACCAAGTTTAACACTCGCTCTGGGGATTTCTCTCTAGCCAAAGCTAAAAGGAGACTATAATTGGGTAGCCAGGCCTGTCCTTTCTGCACATTCTGTATTTAGATGGCTTACCTAAGCCCATTAGACAGCAAAATTACTCTGCCCTATGCCCCTACAGACATCTGAAAGAAAAACCACTGGGGGCTGGGTATTGGCACCAGAGCCAAGAGAAAGGGCAATGAGGAGGGGAAGAAAGGGAGGAAGGAAGGGGGCTCTATTTGCGTCTGTGGGGTTGGGAGTCAAACAGACTAGAGTTACAACTCCAGTTGTACTGCCTAATAGTTGGTTTCTTTTAATTAAATTATATCCCTAATCTGAAGCTCAGATACTTTAGTTGCAGAATGTGTATAGAGTACACATTAGAGTGTACTATTAGAGTATACACATTAGAGTATACACACTAGAGTGTATAGAGTAACTACTTCACAGAGTGTCTTTTCAGTGGCTGGCAGATAAGAAACATTCAATAAATGTTACTTATTGTTGCTGGTACTATTATGACTGTTGTTATGCCATCTATAAAAGAGGAAAGACAGATAAAATAGTGTATTTTCTACGAGGTTTTACAGATGCCCTGTTTGTTTCTGTCGTATCTAACCCACCTCACTTCACCTCTCTTAACCCTCTTTAGATTTTTCAGGTTAAGAAGTAAAGGAGCTTTTAAGTACAGGAAAGGTTGAGCAACTTGCCCTAGGACTAATCTTCCCAACAGGCACTCCCAAAGAAGTATTTCCAATCAGATAGCTGCCAGGCATGCCCAGAACTTTTTCTTTCTTTTTTTTTTTTTTTTGTTTTTATTTTTGTTTTTAAGCAATTTGAGTAGGTCACTTGGGGGAGGCAAATTAAGAGAACCTTTCTTACTAAGTGAAGTCTTGCTCTCTAACTAATTTTAATACATCTTTATAAAGTGCTCTTGAAAACTCCAACCAGGTAAACAAAGCAAATATAAGTATGCCAAAATGTCTCATAACAAAAACATAAAAGAAATTTTTTTTTAAAAAAAGAAGTAAAAAAGAGAGAAAGTTCTTACCAGCACAGCTTGAAAACTGTAGCACTACATAGGAAATAAAAATAACCTGGATACATGATTTCCTTCAAAATAAAATATTGGATATCGGACACGAAGTCATATGCTTCTAAGAAATGCAGGAGTTTTATTATTTCCTGTGAAAGTGACAAGACTCATAAAGATACTTGGTTTTAGTATCAGTATACTAAGCTTCCAGGGAAATTTTATAAAAAAGATATTTTAAAGCTAAAAACCATATTTACTTTTTGAAAAAAAATGCCTTTTCCCTGGCAAGTGAGAGTAAAAATAACGTTCCTCCAAAATACCCAAGAAAGAAGGAAAATAACTTTTAACAGAAATGAAATTCACAATGAGGAAGGATGGCGCAAGAGTTTAAATCTTCAAGTCATTTTGAATTTGTCAGACAAAGGAAGAGTTTAAATCTTAAAGTCATTTTAAATTTGTCAAAGAAGAAAAAACAGTGTTAACTTCTTAACATGAACTTTCCTGCTTTTCTTATAACTTTTTGAAATAAGCTGTTTCATAGAAGAATGTCTACTATTCTTGATTAAGGGTTTGTACTGAGAGATTCCTCTTGGGATTCAGATGAGTACCCATGCCAATATTCCTCACAAGGTCTTAGGTATTGACAAAAAGAGACTAGATGTCTTCTATAACCCTGCTTTACTTGTAATTTTTATCCTGTAGCCTTCCCTTTTCCATAATACTGTGTCCAAATGTGGAAGTTACTTAAGTTACTCTTATACTTCACGCTTATATTAATTTTTTCAATTTGCTCAATCTTATTGAGCAACTGCTATGTTTTAGTTGCTGCACACAGTAAGTAGACGATGCTTGTAGCTATAGAAATAGTGCCCTTATCATATATATTTTGACTATAGAGCTAGCAGGACCCGATAACAGATTTTATAAGGTGACTAAGGAAAAAGAGAGTCATTAAGGATAACTTCTAGGCATCTTGCATGCGGGTTAGATGAGGGTTTCATTAAATCAAGTGAAGAATGACAGAAAAGAGCAGGTTTGGAAATCAAAAGTTTTGTTTTGGACCTGCTAAACTTGGCCTGTAATGTTTGTTGAGTGGGCAGTCAGAGAGATGACTAAGGGGCTAACAGAATAGTTAGGGTTAGAAAAATTAACGTGGGAGTCATTTGCCTATAGAGAACATTAAAAGCCACAGGATGGCAAGTAAAGAATGTAGAGAAGGAAGAGATGAGGATCCAGAACTGAGCCTGGAACAATCCACAGTCAGAGAAAAAGGAGGCTGCAAAGGACAATAAGAAAGAGGTCATGAAATAAGATAATCAAGAAAGTAGTGGCCCAGAAATCAGTTGAGCAAAGTATATCAAGAAGGTTAACTGTGTCCAACTGTGTAAGGTGGACTAATAAGAGGGACCATTGGGTTCTACTTGATTTAACAGAATAGAAATTGCTAGGGGGCCTGAAAAAGGCATTTTCAGTAAAATGGTGCACACCCTTTAATTTAAATGCTTCATTGTAGTCATCATACAGATTAGATTACAGGGGCACAGAATGATGAACGTGTCTTGTTCGTCTCTGTATTCCTTGTGCTGAGAAGAGTGTCTGACATGTAACAGCTCCTCAGTAAATACTTGTTGACTGTTGACTATTGGCTTTCACCAGTGCTTTATTTTGTGTTGTCTGCCACAGATGGTGAAACTCTAAATAGCAAAAATAGCACCTATGCATTTCTCTTTGAACTATGTCTTACACATTCCAAAACATTTACATTTGCAGTTAGATGCTTAATAAAATTTTTGTAATGGAGATGAAGAAATAGAGTGGTTGTTAATTGTGAACTAGAGAAAGATTTAGTGTCTCCATGAAGAACAGGCAGGTGCACAGACTGATGGAAACTCTGGAGGTTTTAACAAATGGTAACAAATCCTCTGACACTCCTCTCAAGAGATGGAGTCTAATTCTCTTCCCTTTGAATATGGGCTCACCTTATTTATTTGCTTCTAACAAATACATTACTGAGGAAGTGTTACTGCTTGACTTCCAAGATAAGGTCATGATGGAAGGTAATAGAGTTGGTGTCTGGATCTCTCTCGCGCGGGACTCACACTATGGAGCACTGACTCGCCATGACTATCCTACAACTGTGAGGATGGAGAGACTTCATGGAGAGCACCGAAAGAGAAAGATGCCCAAGGAACTCCAACTGTTCTCAGCCCAAGTGCTAGACATTCAAGAGAGGATGCCCTCAAAATGAGTCTAGCCCCAGATACTATCTGCATGGGAACCTCTGCGGGAGATCCACCAGCTGAGCCTTGATGGTAATAATTCTTGTTTAATGCCATTAAGATTAGGCTGCTTTGCCTCATGGCAATGAAAAGTGAAACAGACCACAGTGCATTTCTTCTGTCAGGAAAGAAATGGATTCAAAGAGCAAAACAGCAAAAGATTCTTTCTGATAGGCCTAAAAATGTTCATGGAAGAGGTGTTTAGAATGGCTGCCTGAATGACCCCAATTACTTTAGATTGAGAAAACAAATTCCTAATTGACCAGAAGACCCGATAATATTTTGAGATAAACCAAACCTCAAAGGCAATTTCCAGGTTTCAGAACTGGCATGAGTGAATAAATGAATGAATGAATGAATGAATAGAAAGGGAAGAGAAGGGAAGGGAAGGGAAGAAGGAAGGAAAAAAAAATTTCTTTAGTCTGAAGTGTTATTCGTGCCGATAAACAGCATTAAAAAAGGATCCTCTGGTCTGAGATGCTGTTCATGCATCTCCAACTGGAAGAATAGTTCTTTGATCTCATGTTACTACAGTGATAGCAAACAAGTAACACAAAAGGTATTTGTCGATCCAGGAAAAGGATGGTATAGAAGTGCATTTTCTCATGACCCCCTCTCCCCTCCTGGTGGTATGCTATAAAGTCTTAAGTTTAAGCAGCCTTCATATAGTATGCAACATGCTAGGCCCCAGAGCTGTGGGCTTATTGCTTCTCATTCCCCTTAAATCTGGGCAACAGTCAGTGGAGAAAATGTCAACATTTGAGCATCTTCGTCATTATCATAATAAAGTTTCTCTTAAGCTATGTCACCTGGAACCAAGACTGGATTCCAGATTTATGATTTCTTGTTTTGCCGCAGTTGCATAACCTCATTGTGTAACATTTATAAAACACCTTTTAAAAATCTACTTCTGAGCTTTTCTTTCCCTCCTCATTGTGCCATTGGGCTAACAAGACAAAGGCTTCACTGAAGTCACCCTGTCCACAAACTATCACATTTTAATCTAATGGTTGCCATGATCATACTAGATAAGGCTCCAGCACTTTTATCTACTGTAAAGTAGATAAAGTAGTCTACCCGCTTTTTATAAGCCATTTATTCCATGTGTTCTTCTAAGCCAAAAGACCTCTCCTTCCTCACATTCTCTCGTAGGCCTTTCCATCCACATGGCATTCAAATAATTATCTCCTCAGATGACATGCACCTTCACACTTAAATTTTTTTGTCCCATACTTTCTAAATGGTTTAAATACACTAAGCAATGCCTTCATGTAGCATTCTGTTTTGTCAATTTTCTGTTATTTGATCTTTTTAAATTATAATCTTCCTGATGGCAAAGTCAAGTTCTGCTGAATTTGTTCTTAAAACAGAGTGATACAGCACCATATTAAAATGGAATTAAGTAATAATTACTTAGGAATAATACTGCTTATCTGTCCTTTCTAATTTAGAAAATTAGGCCACCCTATCAAAGCCTTCCACATACTGTTTTGCAAACCTCCTCTTCAATATTTAAATATTTAAATTTTACCATTAATTTTGAGTGTTATAACTCTAGGTCCACTTCCAAAGGGAGAGTCTTCTTTACATACAATAGAGTACAGCTCTGTTAAAGTGTTCCTCCTTTGCCTTTTTTTTTTTGCAAAATGAATGTAGCAATGTAAGAAGAAATAAAGTTCTTTAGAGAACCAAGGAAAGAAACTAATCAGCCATACCTAATGATTTAAAAGAAGGGACAAGAAACTCAGGGATAATACAAATTCAAGTTGCCTTGCAGGCGTATCCTACAGCATACTAGCTATTGGAAAATGTTACCTCTTAGGTTAAAGAATAGTAATATGGAGAATCCATTTTATGCTTTGTATTGTTATTAAGCCCACTGCTGTTCCTCATTCCCAGAATTCAGCTGCTGAGCCCACTGGCTTTTACCAGAGGGACATGGTAGCTTTGGACAGAGTTCCGGGCATACTTGTTTGTATCCTAATGGTTGGCCATTAGATTGCATGGTGAACTGTGGTGAGCATACAGAATTGTTTTCCACCAATTCTGTTTTCAGCGAAGAATCCCTTTTAATTCCCCTGTCCTGTATGTTGCCAAAATTCTTAAAATACTGTTCATGGAGATTTTTTTTTTTGTTACCCGCCTTGGAGCCCAGATGTAGGAACCAAGCCAGTGCAGCTGGTGTAACTTGGCTGAGTCTCACAGATAATTCAGTGTTTGAACAGTCTTTCTTTTTTTGAATGTTGTTATTATTTTGGAAAATTTTGGAGTGAATGTTTGTAGATGTAAAGATTGAGGGACTAGCAGAACTATAGGCTAAAGGTCTCATCACTCTTTCACACAGGGACTTCATCAAAGTGGGGGAAATATCAGCTATTTCCTCAAACCCTGTGCCAACTCTGCACCTGAACTGAAGAGACAGAATTGTCAGGGGAGGGCAGAAATGGGAATGAGATTACTTTTGCTTTATCTTTTCTTCAAGAGACTTCATGTTATGAGTATGAACATACTATACCCAACACCAAAATTTAAACACCAAGCAAAATTTAAAAAGCAAGAGAATTCTAGGAATGAAAAATATTCATTCAAATTCCAACACAAAACCCAGTGATGCTTAGGGCATTGAAAGTGATTTTACACTAGACTTTACTTCTGCTAAATTCTGGCCCCACATTCACTACTTATAAAGCAATTGCATTTTACAGCTGACACTGTATTATACTGATATTGCATGAACAGCATATTAATCTCTCTGACATACATTCCAATTTGCATCTTTCCATGGAATATGATGGTGATAATAATAATAGCAAGTATTGGTTGAGGGCTTACTGAATCGTGCTATGTGTGTTACACGGATTAACTCATTTAATGCTCTCGATAAATACATGAGGAAGGTGCAATTACTATGCCATCTAATTCCAAAGCCTAGATCAGAACCACCACATTCTGCCACCTTTCTGAGGAAGGGATGGAATCACTGCTAACACGCAGGAAAATGCACACAACTGTGGTTGTGGATACACAACAGCACTTTGCTTTTGGACATTATCCATCAAGTGTGTCACAATGGAAAGAGCTTAAGAACTGACTATTCAGCTGTGCTGTGAATTACTTTCCTCCTCAAGGAACACTATTTGCTTTGCTCTTTCTCTGCAGCCTGACTAGCTAATCTGATAAATAAATAAAAGAAAGTGATATTAATGACTCATAATTGCTTGATCGTATCCCTTCCCTGATTTATGTATGTTTTATCAGAAGTCATCATTGCCTTAATCTCAGGAGCTGAGTAATGTGAGAAACATTGTGAGGATATACTGCAGGTTTAAATCTCATTGGGAGGTATTTCACTGTCCTTCAAACATACACTTCTCCAAGTAACAGCCTACCACTCACACAAACCATTAGCTCATTTTTGAGGCAAATCACCCAAATTTCCTTGCAACTATTGGTATTAGAATGCTCCAATTGTTTTTCATTTTCTTTATATATGTAGTAACTCAATCACAGTATTAAATATAAAATGAAGTAGAGTACCCCCTTCATTTGTTTCTAAAGTGATGTAACACTGCTTCCTAATTCTTCTGAATAATACTATGCTATTTGTACAAATGAAACTTTTTAAAACTTAAAAATCTGTAAGCTCCACATAGAAAAAAAAAGGGGGGGGCAGCATTTTAATAGCAGTGTACCTTTGTAATAGCCAGGAAGTGTAGCACTGCACCAAATTTTCCAGGCCATATGGAAGTGAAAAGAAAGGCATCTGAGATAATATTGTCATTGTGAAATAACTTTCATGATTGGAAAAAATAATAATGAACTCTATCCTGAGGGTCTTAAAGGTATTGAAAAATAGCATCAACAGGTCTCTCCCTTAAATTAATTAGGTGTGATCCTATCAGGAGGCAAGCTGTCTTTGAAGCTTATGACTGTAGCTTGTGCAAACACAATGTAAAAACAAAGGACAGAGAAGGGGAAAATCAGAAATTTTAGATAGGAAAAAGTGTAGAACTATGCTGTGAATATGTAGCCTCCTTCAATATGGACTATTTTGCATGTGCTGTTATTGCAAAAGTCATTAATGTTATGGTATGTCTTGGAATTTAAGTTGGAGCTGGAAATAATGACATAACACAATGAATTCATCATGTGACTAAAACATTAGTGAGTACATCATGAAATAATCATGATTTGCAACTGCATCTTTCTCTCATTTTACAAAGGAATTGGCCATACATGGCTCTCTCTGATAGCAGTATTTTTCAGGAGGAACATGGGAAAACAACTGCAGTAAGCAATGGAGAAAGGGTTACAGCATTCATTTAAATGCATGTGGAGTGTCTTTGGATCATAATTAGAATCTCACATCGTTCTGGCTTTCAGTCAGTAACTTTGTGCTCATCTAATATAAAACATAAGTGGAAAATTTTCGCCCATGTTCATAAAAAGCAAATATCTTGAAGTACTTGAAGAACTCAAGCTCTGTATATGAGTACAGGCATGTTTCAAAAATAACCACTGAAGCAATCCCATTACTGGGAGGACTGCTGCACTCTATAATTATGTTTGACAGGTTTTTCAAATCTTTCCTCCTCCAAATTATCTGAATTTGAGTGAAAGCCAGAGGGCTATCTTGAAAATTGATGAAAAAAATATGAATGTGCTTTTCTAAGGTATCAAACCTCATGTGTCATAAGCACAGGACTCTGGTAGGGATAAAAATTCTTGTTAAAAGAAAGATTTCTTGAAGGACATGTCTTTAAACATACATGCCATAAGAATAACATCTAATGAATAAATAGCCATTAGCAAATAAGAAAAAGCCTTTCTGCTTACACTGATGTTCTCAAGTTGAGGTTATTTAATTTAACCAATGCCTAGTACGTCCAGCAAATATTCATTCAACAGACATTTGGGAAATTGTCATGTGGCAGGCACCATGCAAGGCACTGGGAATGCATAAGAGCAAAAGATAGAGCCCCTTGTTCTTCAGATGGCCCACCAAATGGACATAATCATATATACAACTTAATAGGATGTGGTGTCACATCATTCATCAATATTTGTAAGACTGGTGAAATAATAAATCATAATTGCTTATAATTTCAAATAAGTGTTACATATATTCTATATATGCTCCTTCTTGTATCCCGTGAGTTTGTAATGAGTTAAATTTTAATAACCATTAGTTTAAGAACATCAATCCCTATTCATCAGCTGACATTTGATAAATTTTTTCTGCTTCACATATGTCCTTGGCTCTTAGAAACTACTATCTCTGTTATAAAAACAAAAACCTAAAATACTTTAGAATATCATTCCCATTATCATGTGTTCCTTACCCATAGGTAGAGACAGTAAGAAATAGAAGTATTAACATGATATATAGGAAGCAGAGAGTAGTGAGAAAGTAATATACAAGAATGTCACAAACTAATAAACACGTAATTCATCTTCTAGGCTGTATGTTGGGAAGTAAATAGAGATATTCACAACATCAAGCAGTATCATATTTATGAGTGAAATATACATATTACAAATGAAACTACTATATATCAAGATTGGTATTTCAGATCAGATTGTAATTTCTCTGTCTAGATATTTCACTGTAGTTTAAAAATAAGTTCTTTTAACTGCACTTACCCCTTCTTCGTATGTCTACAATTTATTATTCTAGCCCATAACATTGTAAAGACTTCTAAATCCTTTATTACATGTATTTTGGGTATGTTGGAGTAGATATATCTCCTACAGCTTAATTTTCTTCAGTTCTTTTTTTTTCTATCTATATTTTTTAACATTTAGTTTTGAATTTTATTTAAGAATCATTATATTTACATTAGAAAAACAAAATGGGAGATCAAATAATTCCCATGTTTCCTGTTTAGAGACAAGCAAAGAAAATGCATTCTTGTCAGTTCATAATGATAAAGTTATTTATTGAGCACTTATTCCACAGTGCTCTTTCTCATATCTGTTGTTTCCTTCCTGTGAATGTGACTTTGTGTCTCTGTCTGTCTTTCTTACTCTACTCCTGGGAAGGGGGAGTCACTTTTGAGACCATAAATTGGAGAGTATGAACATACCAGGTTCCACATTCTTTCTCTGGGGTGTGAGCTGCAGGCAGAGAGCACATGACCACTGTGCTGAGAGCACAGGACTGCAATGGGGGGCTGCCTGAGGCTGGATGGGGAAATCTGCCTCATTCCTGAGTTTGGTTAGAAGTTCATTTGTCTTTCACATATGCCTTCCAGCCTGGCCTCTATAATTAACACAGATGCTATTTTGACCTCTATCTTTATTCCTTTTTAAGTTACTTGATTTTCTCAGCCAAGACATCAAATGTGAAGTTGCTGAGTCTAGTGCTAAATAATACCCTTCTCTCTTTCTTTGCTGGGTTCAAAGCAGGTTGAGAACCCTAAGCCAAACACTGAGCCAAGTGTGTTATATGGACCCCCCATGCATTCCTCACAACAGCACTGTAAGGGAAATGGAATTACTCCCATTTGGGAAAGGAGGAAACTCAAGTTTAGACAAATTAACACCCTTGCCTGAGGAAGCAGTGACAGAGTTGGAATTTAAACCCAGACCCAATTCTGGAGCCAAAAATCTCAACCACTATGCTCTATGACTATACTGAAATTTCCCACTAGAATAACATTAGCTGAAGCAGAACCAAAGAATGAATTCACGCATATGTACCACTGATCCCAAGCCAGATTTCACAAAATAATAGGTGACATTATTAGAGAGATACGCCCCCATCACAAGGATGCAGGGATTTCAAGAATGACCGACAACTACTTTGATTATAGTGGTTAACAATTTGTCTGCCTTTGGGTCAAAAATCAGAAGTCTGGCTCCTTTTTCTAGGTTTAAAATCAGCCAGTTCAAAATGTCACCTATTTTGTAAGCCCTAAAGCACAGTTGAGATAGAAAGCAGAAATAAAATGACCTGCAACGCATTTCAGCCAGGTGAGTGACAGTTCTTGAATCTCTACATTGTTTCAACTGGGAGTTCTTTTGTCTATTTATTTTTTATTAATTTTCTTCTAATCAAATAAGGAGATCCAACCTCAAACCAGGGTGACTTACAACCCTCACTAGTCTGTTCTCTGCCAGTGGTAAAACACTAGCTTAGCTGCTTGGAAGCCCTATGAAAAACTAAACTAAAATAAAATAAAATAAAGCAAAACAAATTTTTTTGGCAAAAAATAATGATCTTGAACTACTTAAGTTCTCAAAATAGACTGATGTCATTTTATTTTTCTTTTTTCCTTTCCACCTGCTAATTTTACCTCCCATCTTCTAAAGTGGTCTTCCTCAAATTAGCTATCTATTAGGGAAAAAAAACAAGGATTTCATCCCTCTCTCACCACCTCTTTTCTTGGTCATTTCTCAATAATCTGTAGTCATCAAATAAGAACAGAGATATATGAGAATAAAATCTCTCTGACCCTCAGAAGTTGTGAGGTTTTTTGCAGGGGCAGTTTGTTATAGCTAACCACACTAACTCTGTAAGTCTTAGAAGTAAGGAGGAGCTGAATTGGCACAGATGAAAAAGAACCCATAAGCATATGTGATTTGCCATAGGAAATGATGTATGGTTAAGGATGATTAAAATAGCCACAAGGAAACTGGGAGAGCATTAGATAATACTATTAAAATAACTACATAGTAATATGTAGCTCTTGTTGAGAGCTAAAAACATTTCTGGGATTTTTTTTTTTTCATTCAGGTGCTTAGATTCCAAACTCTTTATAAACATAATGGGATATTTGTTTGTATAAATTGGGCCAAGCGCATTAACAATTGTTTTTTTTAATATCTCATATAGATTAAATAATGTTTCTGGTTTGGGAGCTTTTAAAAAGTCTATTTCACTGTGAAGAGTAACTAGAATAAAATAGTTTTTCTTTTGAGCCGGTGTTAATCATCACTCTAAGTAACTTCTTATAAAATACCAAGAGAATTGGGGAAATGTGGGAAAGGGGAGTAAAACAACTCTATAATGCCTGAGAATGTTTAGTTTTTATTAATACAGGTTATAAAATCAAGTCTTGCACAGAACTGTGAAGTCATACATTGGGTCAATCAGTTTTCACATTTTTATTTCATATTTCAAATTAATTGTGCATTACTTTAGTTTCTAAGTGATGACTTAACATGGCTTCCCTGGGAGACTGATGTTGAGACCAATACAGCCGTGTGCACGTGGGAGCGTACCACCCAGGTCTCAGGAACAACACCTGTGAGACAGTACAGTGTGCGGGATTAGGCAGAAGGAGAAGTTGATGTGCCACATACTTGCCACAAAGACCTTGGCCAATCTCCCTGAGAGCCCTGGAGAAGGATGACCAAGAGACGTTTCCTAAGAAGACAAGGGAGCTGAGTCTGTAGTCATATCTCCTATTTCTACACTTAATGGTAACTGGATGCAGATGTCTCCTGAGTGTGGCTACCACCTTTTGTGAGGCAGTTCCTTTAGTTGATAGAAGTTCCCAGAAAGGGTCTTAACCATGAGCTTTCGGTAACCAGCATTCCAGATTGCTGAGACAATGAACGCCTTACCACTGAAAGGGGATCCAGTCAGAGCTCTATACTGTTTATGCCAGCCACTCTATGAAAGAGAATGACTAGATAATTGGCTTCATTTTATAGATGCCACACTTGCAACCAAATCTTCATGCAGAAGGTAGCGTAACACTATAGTTTTCAAGTGGGTGTCCCATTACCTACTTAAAAAGTAAATAATACGTTGATATTTCTTATGGTTTTGGTCTAAAATAATGCTCAGTTTCTTCAGTAGGGGAATTACTTATAGCATAAGAACCAGAGCACAGCTTTCTGCTGCTACTTTATACTGAAAGCATTGTCCATTCACCATATCAATGCGTTTCAAAGATTCCTGTTACTTTTACTGAGCACTTACTATATATCAGAAACAGTGCTGGAAATAGGAGTTAGAGAGATAAAAGATAGTTCTATTTCTGGCACTCACTGGCTAGTGAAACAGAATACAACAACTGGACAGGTGGTCACAAGCCAGTGTGACAAGTGCTTTGGCAGAAGCATCATCGGTGTGATCTACCTAAACCAGACTAGGCCTGTATTTTAACCATAAAACCTTGGGTGAGGTATGGTGAGGCCAGATGCAGATCCAGAAAGAGAACAGAAAGGAGTTTTACAGTTTTTTAATACTCACAGTTCCCTGTGGAGAACATAGCACTCCACATAGGACCACTCAAGGGAAGAACCTGGGTTAGTCATAAGGCAGAAGGTGGGAGGGAAGGAAAGAGAGATGCAGCTGGGAGCCAGTTTAGGATTGGCAAATCTGAATAACTTCAGAGAGCTCTGGGACATTGGTGTTGTCCTTGATTGCCTGGTACCTGGTCCTGGGACAATTAGGGTGGGTGTTTCGTGGCTCAGAATATAAGAGTCCAATACAATAAGAGAAGTGGTTGGGGTATGGATTTAAATCAGCTGCTCAAGAAGGGAAACTAACTTCTAGTCATAATCTCAAAGTGTGTCAAAGCAGTATTTTTAAAAAACTGTATTACAACATGATTTGAGGTGAGGGATATCTCAGGGATAGTAATTTCTTAAAAATATCATTGAAGTAGAGCTTTGAAGGAATGTTGATATGCATTCTCTTTGTGTGGGATAGGTTTGCAATGCCTATCATCTACTAACAGATATAATGATGACTGTAGAAATTAGAGTTAGTATTTATTATCCTTTTGATTATAGAGAAGGATACAAATGTAAGATATCAGTATTATTTTGGGGACAAAATAATTGTTCTTTTCCTTTGAAACACTTCTTCAACTTTCCTACAAAATTAATTGATATCATCTATAATATTGCACAAAAATGATTAATGTACAGCTATAATGTATTATTAAGTATTCAGTTTCTGCACTGCTTATTTAAATAAGCAAAGAATACTGCAACACCAATATGAAATCCAAATTAAAATGAAAGGTTTTTTGTTGTTCTAAGAATGATGATGACTACTGATAAAACTGTCAAAAATTGGGATGCCTGCCTGACTCATGATTTCAGCTCAGGTCATGATCTCAGAGTTTTAAGACTGAGTCCCATATTAGGCGATGCACTGAGTGTGGAACCTGCTTAAGATTCTCTCTCCATCTGCCCCTCTCTGTTAAAAACAAACAAACAAACAAAACTGTCAAAAATTAAAAATTAACAGTCACCATCTCTTTCTGCCCCAAATATAGCAAAACCCTAGTTCTAATCTTACATTTTCTCTTTCCACTGATAGCATTATTTTCTTAAAAAATATTTGTCTCTCTTTCTTTTTCTGGCTGTCTTTTTCTTACTAGTTCTTCCCACTCATTTTACTCCTATTGTCATGTAACTGTTGATTCAATTTCCATAATGCTTATCAAATTATAACCCTTAATTAAATTGAATCTTAATCTAAGAAAGATTATTTCTTAATCTTTCTAGATTATGCTACCTTGTAAGTCTCCTAACAAGTTCCCTGCCTTACTTTGTCTTCTCTAAAATCCATCCCAAAGAGGCCTTCATAAATACATGTTCACTACCATATTGCCCCATCCTTAACTCCCTAAAGCATTAGACTAATCATACCACTCCCCAACTCAGAAAATGTAGATGGCTTTCAGTCTTTCATTGGTGGCATCTCCAAAAGAAGAAGGCACAGGACAATTCACTGGTGGTCAAAAAGAAACTACTATGATATCTGTTCATCTAAAAGCATTTAGAAATAATAAATATTACTTATATTAAATCCTATGATTCATAATATCCCAATACCATCCTGAGAGACCATGTGTTAGAGTCCCATGACAACCTCACACCTTCATTTACTTGAGCACATGGCAAAGAACATGAGTTTTTATACCAAATAGTCATTTTTTTCCAATGACCAACAACAGAATCTTTAAAATAATTTGTAAAGAGATAAAAGGTCTGAGCAAATTATATATACAATACAAAGGTTTGTTGGCTATTTCATGGCAGAGCATTTAAAAGAGGTATGGGTTATCTGGGCATCTGAGTCAGTTCAACTTCTGACTCTTGATTTCAGCTTAGGTCACGATCTCAGAATCTAGAGATGGAGCTCCATGTCAGGCTCCATGCTCAGTGTAGAGTCTGCTTGAGATTCTCTCTCTCCCTCTGTTCCTCCTCACATCAAAATAAAATAATATAAAATATAAAAGAGGCACAAAATTTTAAGAAGATATATACTGTTTTCTTTCATAAAAACTAGTAATTTCCAATTGTACTATTCCTTTCTGTAATGATGAGCAGTTTTCAGAAATATATTGCCCAGAAGATGTTAAAAGAATAAATACTTAATTTATCCCCCCACGGTAAAGATTATGAATTAATAATGAGTGAGAAAATAACTGCTATTCAAAAGAACTCATGCTATGTA
This sequence comes from Mellivora capensis, assembly GCA_004024625.1. Classification (NCBI taxonomy): domain Eukaryota; kingdom Metazoa; phylum Chordata; class Mammalia; order Carnivora; family Mustelidae; genus Mellivora; species Mellivora capensis. The sequence goes on from PISX010016002.1 coordinate 33,292, forward strand.
GAAGGCATTTAGAAAATGGATATTTGGAAATACATCTTCCCTGTGTGATTCTGTTGCTGAAAAAAACAACAACTTGATTTACAAACTTTAAAAAATAGAAAAAAGGGGTGCCTGGGTGGCTCAGTGGGTTAAAGCCTCTGCTTTCGGGTCAGGTCATGATCCCAGGGCCTGGGATCGAGCCCCACATCGGGCTCTCTGCTCTGCAGAGAGCCTGCTTCCTCCTCTCTCTCCCTGCCTGCCTCTCTTGCCTACTTGTAATCTCTGTCTGTCAAATAAATAAATAAAATATTTTTAAAAAATAAATAAAAAGTAGAAAAAGGATATTATAATGTGTTAAAAGATTTCCCAAATTCAAAAATTTGTTAGACTCAAAACTACTACTTGTTAACAGAATAAGAATTCAATATAAACTTCAGTAGACTGAGAATAGATGATTAGTATTTAAAAAGATGGAAATTTACTACTTAATTCAACAAAAGTCTCTACAAAATTGACGGATAGGATTTAAAAACAAATATGATTTAATAAGTCAAGAAAATGGTACTTTTCCCCATTCATACCTACACTATTTTGTGAGGTGTTATTTTTAGCTTTAGTTGTGGTGAAAACCAAATAAAATCAAATTTAACAGAGAACCAGATTTCTGGGTTGCTGTGTCACATAGAGTTAAACCAAGATTTTATTCACTCATGTTGTTCTTACACAAAGTAACAGTTAATATATAATGATGTGATAAAATGTTCATAATATTTTAGAGAGAGAGAAAAAAACAGGTCATATGTGACAAATAAAACGAAATAATACATAAAATTACTTAAAATATTCAAAATATCTTTATGTAGTGATATATGGTCAAACATACATACATATATGTATATATAGTTGTATAGTGAATATATTTTTGTTTCCTAATGAGTTACAAAATATAACAAGTTAGAGTCTCATTGGAGTTGCTCAACCTTGACTAACATTTGAAGGCCCAATAAGTACTGTGGGGAGGGACTATCCTTTGTCTAGTAGGATATGTGGCAGCATCCCTGGCTTCCACCCACCAGGTACCAGCAGCATCTACCCATAACTTACAATGTAAAATGTTTTCATATATTACCAAATATGTTCTGGGGAAACAAGGCATCCCCCATTGAAAACCATCTTTCTGTAGAGTAAATTTCAAACTCTTTAACCCAACATCAAAATCTTGCACAATCTGAACCCAGCCTAAATTTCTAATCTTAATGTCTATTAATCTAATTCTAACATTATCTTTTCTAATTTTGCTCACTAATTATCCTCCATTGCCACATTTTATCACATTGTTACATTAAATTTGCCCTTCATTATTTACCCCTATATTTTTACTAATGGCTAGAAAGATATTCTCATTTCTTTATAATAATATCTTACCCAATCTTCAAGATCCATTATAAATTATGTCTCCTGATTAAGGCTTCCTTTAAATTTCCTTTCTAGAAGCAACCTGCCCTCCAAGTATAAAATAAGTCTTTTAGTTTTTACTGAAAGCTCTCTTAGGTTTCTCTATTTTCAGTAGAAAATAGATTTCTTGTAAAACCCACACTAGATCTCTTGTAAAAACTGTACAAATTCTAATTATTGCTAATGCTATTGTTAACATAATCATTTGCTAATGAGGGACAATGGAGTACAACTCAGGCTTTAAGAAGAAAGTGGTAAATTTGTATATATTTAAATAACATGTTCAACATATATTACTAACTGAAAAGTCTGAAAAGTGTTACTTATGGAATACTACATATATTATAATATCTTTAAGGAAAAGATAAACATTATCCTTATGTGTGCAGAAAAAAATATAAAAAGATAGACAAGTAACTGTAGCAGTGGTTATTTTTGGGATGTGAGAAAGGAATCATAAATTATGGAATGATTTTATAATTTTAAAAGAGTTACTTAAAAGTTATAACATTTAGTACACTTTTCCTGGTTTACCTGCATTTTCTTGTTAGAAATCTGCTTCCTTGCAGACTGCAAATTCCTAAATGGATAGATCTAGCCTTAGCCTGTACATGGAAATGGTAGCCATTTTTAGACTGATCTTTTAACACTGATTTTCTCTCTAAGCCTGTCATCCTGAGTACTGTGAGTTTGACAGAAGCTGTTTCTAAATCATTACTAGTTAGTAATCAATAATAGTACAGTCCCTTTGTGAAGATTTCTCTGTAGATATCCAGAAAGGTAAACTGAAATTCCTATCAGGAGAGGCAAGAATATTTCTTGGAAGGAAGGGTTAAAATTTAATATTTCAATTAAGGTCATAATGTCTTCGTCTTAACATCTTGGTTTTACTCAAAAGAAAAGAAGAATTTAGTCCACAAGACAGCTTGGCTTTTCTAAGATCTTCCTTGCTACCTAAACCAGACATCTCACCAGATCCTTAACCAAAGGGGCATTTAGATTCCTCTGCTTTAACCTTCCTAAAATATAAAGCAACAACTCATAAATGCCTGCTGCGAGGATGCAGCTAGCCCCAACTCTTATTTTTCCATGTAATGGATTAATAAGTCAGTCAATGGTTCATAGTCTTGGTCACTATCTGTCAAACTGTCCACTTCCTGTACCAGGAGCAAAGGAAGACATTGAGCTGCCTTTGAGAATTTGTAATGGAAATATTGAGTCCCATGACCCAGAAGAGTCTTAAATGAAAATTTCAAGGCATATAGGAAAAAATTTAGAACTTTCTTTGTAAGGCACACAGTATGAAAAGCCACTCAAAGTTCCCATTTTGGGAGCAAGAACATTTTTGCTGATTTTTACTGCAAATTGCCACAGATAACATGGTAATTATGTATGTTGAAAATAGTCTAATTCTGAGTCATTCAGTAAAAATTAAAGAAAAATGATGGCCAAAAAAATCTCATATAGAAACCTTTTCAAAATAGCATCCAACTTTTCCTAGGAAAGCACCCCCTTTGGTCAGGGTCATTTGATTGTGAAAAGCTGATTTCTCTGAGCATGTTTTATCTCTTACAGTAATCATAAATTTTTAACTCATTAAAAGACCACAAGCCCAATACAAATAAAGTGGGATATGAGATAAATTATTAAAGGGGCAGAACCATTCAGAGGATGGTGTTCTACTTTTGTAAAAAATAAATAGAACTGTGAATAAGAACATATGAACACAGAAATAAGTGGAAGAATAATCAGATATAGAAGACAGAGGCAAGGCAATATCTATTGGGAGCCATCAGGAATCTTACAAGTACAGAATTAAGAGAACATCTTCTTAGGGGTAGAAGACCCTGATTCAAAAATCTTTCTTTTGTCCTCAATACCAAGGCAAAAAGAAAACTTAAGACGTGAGTCCTAAAGGCCACATTCTTACCGAGATCTATGAGCACCGTAGTACATTTAGTACTTGTGGTATATTCAGTGCCTACTGCATTTCAGCAATATGGGCTGACAGGAGGAATGCCCTACTGCTGTTAGAGAATTCTGGTACCCCAGGGATTTCCTGGTCTAGTGTGCAGAGGTCTTCCATCTTCTTTTGACTCTCTCTTATGGAAGAAACATAACACTTCTTCCATAGCAGAAGCGGAAAAAGGGAAAGTGTCTTTTCTTATCAGCTTCTATCTCTCTCCCATCAGGAAAGAAGACTAAAACAAAAGAAAAAGAGAAGGAGAAAAAGAAAAAGAAAGAAAGAAAGAAAAAGGCCCTTTGAGTGTTCAGCTATGGATTCAGGAGAATGCTGTACTCATTGTGACATCTTGGCTCTCTCTGATTACTCTTAAAATAATTTAGGAAAACACCTGCCTGTTTATTTCTATATCCACACTGCTACAAGCATGGGGGTAGGGGGTTGGAATCTGTGTATGTCTGTTCACTATTATGGTTTCATAGTTTTAGAATATAGGCAATAAACATCTATTTGTGAAATGGGTAGATGAGAACTCACACACCGCAACAATTATAGCAACTCCTGGAATGTTGGCACTAACCTAGAAAGTAAAGTTGTTATCCTCAAAGATAAAACACTGAGTCATATTCAAAACAAATACAATCCTCATGTAGCTTTTGATGAAAGAAATACGTTTAAGATCTTTAAGACCATGCCCAAAAGTCCAATCTTTTTGGAATGGTAAGTTGTTATAAAATTATACAGGGTTATTGAGGTTTGTTCACTGTAACTTTAATATGTAGTACCAAATAACACCCAAGTCCTCATATTTACTTTGGACCAACAAACACATTAACTGCGGACACAGAATATGCAGGTTACCTTTGTGTATCCAGAATGATTCAAACTGAGAAACAGATCCAGTGGCCAACATATATTAAGGGGTTTATTGCAAGGAAATGATTTATGTGATTGTGTAGGCCTGTAAATCAAGTCTGAAATCTGAAGAACAGGATGGCCCCCCTCAGCAAGTGGTAAAGCTGACATCCACAAGCACAATTTCTTTGGGGCAGCCTCAGTTCTTCACTGAGGCTGTTAAGGCTTGTCAACGGATTAAATCAGGACCACTCACATTATTTAGGATGCTCTTCCTTTCTTACCTCAACTCAACTGATTATGGACTTTAATCACATCTATAAAACATTTCCACAGAATTATATAGGTTAGTGTTTGATCAGAAATTATAGGCAATAGTCTAGCCAAGCTGAAACATAAAACTGTCCATCATACTATTTGATGAGGGGAGGGCAAAGATCATAAAATATGGCTCCTTTTTTCAAGCCCACTAAAGAAATAATAAGGTATCTCCAAGAACACAAAGCAGGAGGCAATTCTACCTCTAGAAAATTTTAACTGAAGTGCTATGGAAAAACTTAGGAAAGATGATTTCCGACTCAAAGGAAAAAAGATCTTAAGATTGAGATGGCATTTAGGCAACAAAATCTAAACCACAGTATAACTTCACCAATAACAATGTAACTTTGAGAAACTCATTTAACCTCAATGAACCTCAAAGTGATTCTTTTTTTTAAAAAAGATTTATTTATTTATTTATTTATTTGACAGAGATCACAAGTAAGCAGAGAGGCAGGCAGAGAGAGAGGGAAGCAGGCTCCCTGCTGAGCAGAAAGCCCGGTGCAGGGCTCGATCCCAGGACCCTGGGACCATGACCTGAGCTGTGCGGGGCTCGATCCCAGGACCCTGGGACCATGACCTGAGCTGAAAGCAGAGGCTTTAATCCACTGAGCCACCCAGGCGCCCCTCAAAGTAATTCTTAAATGGAGGTCACAAGCTTGCCCTCCTGAACTCACTTTTTTTGAAAATGAAATGTGAAAATGTAACTGAAAACTTAAGTAAATTATAAAATACTTTTTTTTTCTAGATTTTTTTTTATCACAGTAGATTGAATAATGACCCCCAAAGATGCCCATGTCCTAAGTCCTAGAACTTGTGAATATGTTGTTACTTTAAATAGCAAAAGGGGGGCGCCTGGGTGGCTCAGTGGGTTAAAGCCTCTGCCTTCAGCTCAAGTCATGATCTCAGGGTCCTGGGATCTAGCCCCGCATCAGGCTCTCTGCTCAGCAGGGACCCTGCTTCCTCCTCTCTCTCTGCCTGCTTCTCTGCCTACTTGTGATCTCTCTCTGTCAAATAAATAAATAAAATCTTTTTTTAAAAAATTTTAAAAAGAAAGCAAAGGGATTTTACAGATGTGATTAAAATTAAGAATCTTGAAATGGGGAGATTATAATGGATTATATCTTTGTGGGCAAGGGAGGCAGTAGAGTCAGAGCCAGAAAGGAAGCCATGTGATGACAGATGCAGAGTTCAGGATGATGTGATTGCTTCCTGGAAGGGTACTGTGAGCAAATAAACAGACTCTTATTTAAAGCCTCTGGAGGGAACCCGGCCCCGCTAACACCTTGATTTCAGCCTCATGTAACCCATTTTGGACTGCTGGCCTTCAGAACTGTACGATAATAAATTTGTGTTGTTTTGAGGCACAAATTGTATGGTAATTTGTTATAGGAGCAATAGGAAACTCATGCATATATATGGCCTTGAAAGGTATTTATTTTGTCAAAGAAGGCTATTTGTCCCCAATGTGCATCCTCCTTTACCCATCTCTAGCTGAAGACATTTAGAATAAAGACTAATCTTCCTTTGTGCCAGGACAACAGATAAGTACATTTTTGCCTGGGCAAGGTAAGGGGAAGAGAGGTGTATAGCTTCTGCAAAGTATCCTTGAAGGATATAAGCTTCTCCTTTTTCTTTCCTTTCTCTTTCATGCTTGCTGTAATTAGGATGTTATGAATGAAACTAGACCAGACAATTATGTGAGATGGAAACTCATTTTGAGGACAGCGGAGCAAAAATAGGCAGAAGAGCAAAAATAGACAGAAGAAGCCAGGGTCCTTGATTGTAGAGTCTCTATATTAATTCTTAGCCAAGTATCCAGACTTGTATATGGTAGACAAATAAATTTTTGGCTTGTTCACACATGATTATTTTGAATTTTCACCCACTCACAGTAAAACTTAATTTTACCTAGTATATTTCTGTTTCTCAATTAAATAGACAATTTTTTGCATACATAATAAAAATGAGTACTAGGTAAAACTCCTACCCATTAAGGCTAAATAGAATTTTATTAAATGAAGATATTTAAAAATATGATGTTAACAGAAGGAATGCCATGGGGCGCTTGCGTGGCTGTCAGTTAAGCAACTGACTTTAGCTCAGGTCATGATCTCAGAGTCCTGGGATTGAGTCCCCTGCCTGGCTCCTCACTCAGCAGGGAATCTGCTTGTCCCTTGCCCTCTCCTCTCCTCTTGCTTGTACTCTCTCTTTCTCTATCTCTCTCTCAAATAAATTAAATCTTAAAAAAAAAAAGAATACCGTAAGTAGAAATATAGAATCCAAATCTGTATACTTTTTTCAAATGTAAATAAGCTCATGTATTCTAAATAAAAGACAAATGTTCTGATCCTAACTATTCACCATGCCCATAATCATATTCCTATTATTAATTCTCTAAACAACTACCATCCATCAATACTGGACTTAATACTCCAAACATATTCAGCCTTCTGAGTGTTCTAAGAAGTAGTCTGTCTGGTCAGAATCTTATTTGGAAGTCAAAAGGCTTTTATGCAGACATGCTGATAAAGAATATGTGACTATTTATCCCTGGCATCATGCTACAGAGACATACTATACATTAAGAATTCCTTTACAAGTAAGCAAAGCCAATAAAAGATAGCAGGATCTTCAACTCAGATATCAGAGTACAGAAATAATGAAACTCTGCTAGAAGAGACCAAATTTATGTAAAGCTATATGCCTGCACTTGTTGGTCTTAATATAACATTGCATGCTGATTTGCTCATTTAATGTGGTTTTTCAGTAACTGGGTAAAAGAGAAATATGCATGCAGTCAATAGAGCCTATTTAACAAAGTTTATTTACTCAACTTAAAGAGACTGATGGGAAAATACATAGCTCATACTGGTGATTGACTCCTCTAAACAGTCTTCTCACTTAATCAATAGTCAGTGATTGACATGGGATGGACAATGGGATCAGACTGATGAGAACCAGTCAACTATTAGTTGGTTTCCAAATAGCAAGATTAGTTCATTTTCCCTAAAAGAGACACATTCATTGATCAATCACATCCCATTACAACAGTAAAAAAACAGCATCAACATTGATACCAGGGCATGTTCTCAAGATTCTAAACACAGGTTTTTTATTTAAACACATATTTTATGCATAGAAAGTAATCAAGAATTATTAAGTTCTTCAGAAAAAGATTATAAAGATGAGACTATGAAAAACAAAACTGTGGGGTGCCTGGGTGGTTCAGTTGGTTAAGCAGCTGCCTTCAGCTCAGGTCTTGATCCCAGGGTCCTGGGATCGAGCCCCGCATCGGACTCACTGCTCATGGGAAGCCTGCTTCTCCCTCTCCCACTCCCCCTGCTTGTGTTCCCTCTCTCACTGTGTCGTGTTCTCTCACTCTCTGTCAAATGAATAAATAAAATCTTTTTTTTTAAGATTTTATTTATTTACTTGACAGACAGGGATCACAAGTAGGCAAAGAGGCAGGTAGAGAAAGAGGGGGAGGCAGGCTCCCTGCTGAGCAGAGCCCAATGCAGGGCTCCATCCCAGGACCCTAAGATCATGACTTGAGCTGAAGGCAGAGGCTTTAACCCACTGAACCACCCAGGCACCCCATGAATAAATAAAATCTTAAAAAAAAAAAGAAAAACAAAACTGAATGTCTAAGAAAATAAAAAGCAAAAAATAATGAAACAGAATAAAAGAACAATAGAAAAGATTTTAAAAACTAAAATCTAATGCTTTGTAAATATTCATATAACTGATAAAACGTGGGAAGTTAACTTCTTTAAAAAGTAAATTTGTGACTAAAAAATCAGAATTTTTAATTAACAAATATATTTATAATAATAAAATAACATCACAAACAACTACAATTAGAATGAGTAATGGAAAGAAAAATCAAAAAATGCCAAATATGTACAAGACAAAATAGAAAGCTCAAATACATCAATAACCAATAAAGATTAAACTGGTAATCAATACTGTCTCTTCAAAAAAACTATTACAGATTTGTTTTAAGATTTTTTATTTATTTATTTGACAGAGAGAGATCACAAGTAGATAGAGAGGCAGGCAGAGAGTGGGGGGGAAGCAGGCTCCCTGCTGAGCAGAGAGCCTGATGCGGGACTCGATCCCAGGACCCTGAAATCATGACCTAAGACGAAGACAGAGGTCTTAACCCACTGAGCCAATCAGGTGCCCCTATCATAGATATTTTTATGAAGACATTATTCCAAACCTTAAAGAGATTATCTCTGTTTGAAACATGTTTCTTCCAGCAAATAAAAAAATGAAAATTAACTGATTAAGTTTATAAGTCCAATAATCATTGATACCAGAAAAAGGACAGCAATTAAAAAAGGAAAATTATAGGATCATTTAATTCATAACAGAAATGCAAAAAACTAAACTGAACCCAACAAAATGTTTTTAAAAAATACGTCATGATCAAATAGTTTTTATCCCAGGAATAAAAGAACTTAACATTACTATTGTAATAAACTATGTAAGAAAAATCACACAATTATCTTAATGTATATAAAAAATTAAATTAATATCTATTTATAATTTAAAAAAAGAGAAAACTCTTGGAAGAGGAGGAATAGAAGGAAATTTGCCTACCTTGCTAAAGGTGGTATTCTATAAGCATTCAGCCACTCATTATTATTATTATTACTACTGGTAAAGAAATATTAAAAAGCATTCCTTTTAGTATGGAGAAAAGACCATAACACTACTATTGTTCAAAACAGCAATGAGGTCTTAGTCAGTGCTATAACATGAGATAAAGTAGGAGTGATCAGGAAGGAAAAAAAGGAGATTAAACTGTTATTATTGGCAAATATTACACTTACTACCTAGGCAGGAAACTCAAAATTATCAACCATAATTACAACTAAACAAACTATAACATGTTGCAAGATGCAAAATTAACTTTAGACTTCTTGTCTACAAGAAATAACCTGCTACTATATCTTTTTTTTTTAAGATTTATTTATTTGTCAGAGAGAGAGAGAGAGAGAGAGAGAGAGCAAGCACAGGCAGCCAGAGGCAGAGGGAGAAGCAGGCTCCCCGCTGAGCAAAAAGCCCGATGTGGGACTAGATCCCAGGATGCCGGGATCATGACCTGAGCCGAAGGCAGCCGCTTAACCAACTGAGCCACCAAGGCGTCCCTGCTACTATATCTTATATTATGATAATAAAAGGTCCCACTAAAAGTAAATCTAAATATTATAAAATTTTAACACTCAAAAAATGTATAACACTTTGACTTATAAAACTTGGTTATAATTTTAAATCTCTATTAAAAGATGTAACCACTGAAGAAAGTGAAATGTTAAGCACTGGCCTCTCTAGTTCCAAAAGGCCTTTATAGGTATGTCCTATGACACCTGCAAATATTGAAAAAGTTGTATCTTCTCCAGGTCAATTTCCCTAGGAAGCAGACTCTGAAATGGACATTACCACGTAGTAGTTCATAAAGGAGTTGACTGGGGATTAAAATCTGTGGGGAGAGGGAAGAGGCAAAATTGAGCAAAGAAGAAACTGGGCTGTGATCCAGGCACAACCAATTCCCCCCCAGGGAGTTCTGAAGCTGGGGATAAGGGTCATCGATCATTTATTGATGCAGGCAGTCTCAGTGGATGCACATCATAGACCTGAGCAAGGGAGCATGATGTTGAGAAAGATGGCTCTCTTCAGTCAAGAAACTGCTGAAATGAAGACTGTTGGCCAGTAACACTCTCAGCAAGAGAGGAAATAGATCTTTTGATCCTGAAAGAGGGAGTTGGGTGGCGTAGCAAAGTGTCCTCTATAGTCTAGTCTGTGGATTGCTCAGATCCACTCTTCTGTTTAATTTCTGGGAGCAGCTCCTAGAAGATCCTGGTGGACCTCTTTACAGGGGAAACTTAGAAAAGTCTTTCTTCTTGCAGCTGGTACTTATTTTCCCTGCTATCCATCCATCTGAGATTCCATTTGAGCTAGCAATTCTGCTGATCTCTAAGAAGGCTGAGCCCCTGGTCATCATACCCTTCTCAGATTGTGGCTACTGCCACAACAAATTACCATAAAAATTGGGCAAGAAAACACCAAGAAATGCACTGTGGGTGACCTGAGTGCCACCTATACCTCCCCTGTCCACACTGTGTAGCAGCAGCCTTCTATCTCCTAGTTATGAGGATCAGACTCCCCCACCAGAATGTTATTCCTTTTTCTTTTTAACTTTATTTTTTCAGTGTTCCAGTTTATGCACCACACCCAGTGTTCCATGCAATATGTGCCCTCCTTAATACCCACCACCACCAACCCCCACCCACCTCCCCTCCAAAATTCTTGAGTTTGTTTCTCAGAGTCCACCTTCTCTCATGGTTCATCTCCCCCTCCTTTTTATCTTCAGATTTACCTAACCAAGATGTTCAAGGTGCATAGGCAGGAGGAATCCATCTTACTTTGGGAACCAATACTTTTAAACATGCAAAGCCCAGATTTGTGGGGTGGGAAATACAAGTTCTCTGAATTGGGCCCCTGGGACTGATGGTCAGGAGGCCATTCTGAAGTCCATCCCTTGTTTCCCAAATCCATGCAGCATATTCTAGGAACACAGCATTGTGTTTACTGTCTGCAGTATGTGCTGCATGTACCCGGCAGCATGACATCCCATCTTCACTAGGTACTTTTTACTGAGCTAGTCCTTCACTTGTGCTTTCAACAGACTTTATCAGTGTATCAGTTTGGCCATTTCTGAATGATGCACTATATGATAGCACCAGTGGCATAATTCAGACACAATAGAACATGTAAGTAAATAAAAGAAAAAAATAAGCCCTACTCTTACATAGCATATCTTCTAGGGGCAGATGATAAAAGATTTTTACCAGAAGCTATAAGCAACAAACGTGTATCTTCTTGACAATGTAGCTATATATGCATTTTGACAGAGCTACAAAGAGAAATGGTCAAGTTTACCATCATGGTGAGAGACTTCAGTATACCTCCCTGAGTAATAAATACACAGACCTAACAATAACAATAAAAAAGAATATAAAATATACAATGGCATAAAAACCATCTGCTATTATAAAAACATAACTGCAAACAACTGTAGAATATACAATATTTTCCTGTAAACTCGGTACATTTCTAAATATTATTTACATACTGGCCCATAAAACTTATCTTAGTAAATGTCAAAAGATAGAAATTTAAAAAAAAAACAACACATTTCCTCTGTCTGCAATGCTATTAAGTTAGAAATCAATGTTCAAAAGCTGATTAGAAAAATCCCATGTGTTTGGAAATTAAGAAACTTCTACATAACTCATGGATCAGTGAAAGAACTCAGTGAAAATTAGAAAATACATAGAATTAAATGATCATGAAAAAATACATATCAAAATCATAGCCTATAGCTAAAGCAGTTCTTAAAGGAAATTATACAGCTTCAAAATGACAATATTAGTAGAGAAGAAAAAATCAAAATTAACTAGCTAAGCTTCTAATTTCAGAAGTAATAGAAAAATAAAATAAATCCAAAAAGATTTGAAGGAAATAAGTAATATATACAGTGAATATAGTGAAAATATAGTGAATATAGTGAAATAGTGAATAGTGAAACAAATAGTGAAACAAAAAACAAAAATAAAATAGGAGCAAGAATGCCAAAAATTAAGGCTAATAAAATTAACAATACTCTAGTAAGACTAATCAAGAAAAAATGACAAAAGGCTCAAATAAATAATATGAAAAAGAGGGAGGAAAAGATGGCAGAGAACTAGGAGGAGGCGCCGTTTCAACCTGTACCCTAAAGCGAGCTGATTACCTACCAAGGAACTCCGATCACCCATGAAATCAGCCTGAGATCAGAATCCTACACGTCTGGATCTCTATGGGGGCAGAAGATGCCAGTGGGCAGGTAAAGTGGAGTGGGAATGCCGAACTGGTATCGGAAGATAAACAAAAGGGGGAGGGAGCCACCAGAAGCGACCCATTGGAAAGTGATACCCCAATACGAGAGTCCCCTGTGTCTGGGGACCAGCATTAACTTGAAGTCTGGTAGAAAGCACTCAAAAAGAGCAAAGGATCACGGGGTGAAATTGTGGGAATTGGGATGGTTAGGGACAGGGGCTTAAGTCCCCGGACCTAGGACAACCACCGCTGGAGCTGGGCCAGAGAGAGTGCAGGGGAGAAACCAGGTCTTGGTCCCTGAGCCGCCAGCGAGAGAGCCTAAGGGCATGGGAGCCGCACCAGCCGAAAGAAACAGCCTTTTTGCATTACCCACGCATGCGCTGCGCCACGCTATAAGAGCCTGAGACGCGCACGCCCCACACCCTCCCCTGAGAGAGGTGCGCACAGGCGCCGCCTGGCGCTTTCAGACCTGGAAAGACCAGGCACTCCCAGCCCGGGCCAGTGGGAAAATCTCAGGGTGCGATCGCTGCTTGGAACCTCTCTGGCGGTCCAGAGCTGCCCAGGCAGCCGCCGCTGTCATGGTTTGGGGTATAAGACGGAGTCCCTGTGTCCCCAGGGACCATGACTGGAAACGTGCTCTGCCAGCGGCCAAGGGGAAACTTATGTGCCCTGGAGCACCCAGAGGGGAACAGACTGAGGCTTCTGAGAGGGAGGTCAGGGTGCAGTTTGCTTTCCTCTAAACCTCCAAGAACCATCGGGAGCTGCCAAGGGGAGAGAAAACAAAGGAACAAACATTAAAAACCTCCAGAGAACAAAAGCCTGAGGAACCGGTTTCCTCAGAGCCCACCCCCTTGAGGGGGGCAGAAGTACTTAACTCAGGAAACACTGCCTGAAAACCCACGCGGCAGGCCCCTCCCCCAGAAAGCCAATGGTGGGGGGGGGGACAACAAGAGAACCACCACCACTACTTCATGGATACAACTTTTATTTTTAATTCGTTCCCTCTATTCTGGTTCATTTTTTAATTTTTTTTAAAATTTTTTATATAGATATTTTTTAGCCTATTTACCACTGCAGTGAGATGTCCAGCACATCAAATTCCATAATAACCTTTTAACCTGAACTTTTTGATACATATACCTGTGTTTTTCTTTTGCTTTTCTATTTTTTAAATTTTTTAAAATTTTACTTTAGTTTAGTTCATTCTTTTATTTTTATTTTTTAATATTCATATAGAGTTAAACTTCAAGGTAATCCCCTTTCCCCAATCAATGCTACCCTTAGAGGTAAACCAATTTTTAATCCCCCATTATCTTAGGAAAGTTGAGTCCTTTAACAAAGATATCAAGATACATCCAGGAAGAGTCGAAACAAACTTCCTCACCCACACTGAGAATTTATAACCACTATCTCATCTTTTTCTTCCGCCACTGTTTCTGTATATTTGTGTTTGTCCTGGTAGTATATAAATCTTATACTTGGGGTTCTTTTTGACGAGGTTCCTTTTTTGTTTGTTTGTTTGTTTGTTTTGCTTCTACATAAATGTATATATTTTTTTCTTCTCTTGTCATATACTTTCATCAGTCTTTTTGTTTGTCTGTTTTTGCTTGTATACTTCACAAATCTTACCTTGGGGACCATTTGGGCTGAGCCTTCTCTTTTACCTTTCTTTCTTTTTCCTCTCTCTCTCTCTCTCGTTTTATTTTCTTCTTTATCTCTTTCTTTTTCTCTTTCGTTTGGGTGGGGACTCCTGATTGCTCAGAAGCATTCCAGGGTGCACCTTGACTGCACCATGGTTGACACATCCAGCTACATCCGTTCAGCCATCTCTCACCAAAATGACTAGGAGGAGGAATGCCCAACAGAAGAAAAATTCAGAGGATGGGTCTTCTGCAACAGAGCTAATGGCTACCAACATAGACACTATGTCGGAAAGGGAATTCAGGCTAACAATTATCCAGGCAATAGCTAGGTTGGAGAAAGCCATAGATGACCAAAAGGAATTGATTAGGGCAGAACTGAAAGCCACCAGGGATGATGTTCACAAGGCTCTCAATGAGTTCCAATCTAATCTAAATTCCCTAAAAGCTAGGGTAACTGAGACAGAAGATAGAACTAGTGATCTGGAGGACAAACAGATGGAGAGAAAGAATCAGGAGGAAGATTGGAACAAACAACTTAGAAGCCACGAAAACAGAAGTAGGGAGATAAATGATGCCATGAAACGTTCCAATGTCAGAATTATTGGAATCCCTGAAGGGGAGGAGAAAGAAAGAAGTCTAGAAGATATAGTGGAACAAGTTCTCCATGAAAATTTTCCCAACCTCATGAATGGAACCAGCGTTCATGTACTAGAGGCAGAAAGGTCCCCCCCTCAAGATTTTAGATTCTCGAAAGTCCTCGAGACACCTGATAGTAAGAATGAGGAATTATAATTCTAGAGAAACTCTCTTGAAGGCAGCTAGGACAAAGAAGCTCCTTACCTACAGAGGAAAGCTCATCAGAATAATGTCAGACCTGTCCACAGCAACCTGGCAAGCCAGAAAGGGCTGGCAAGATATATTCAGGGCACTAAATGAGAAGAACATGCAGACAAGAATACTTTATCCAGCAAGACTGACATTCAAAATGGATGGAGAGATAAAGAGTTTCCAAGGCCGGCAAGGCTTAAAAGAGTATGCAACCACCAAGCCGACACTGCAGGAAATATTAAGAGGGGTTCTATAAAAGAAGAAAAATCCTAAGAATATCATTGAACAGAAGTATAGAGACAATCTACAGAAAGAAAGACTTCAAAGGTAACACGATGTCAATAAAAACGTATCTATCAATAATCACTCTCAATGTGAATGGCCTAAATGCACCCATAAAACGACACAGGGTTACAGATTGGATAAAACAATAGGACCCATCCATATGTTGTCTACAGGAGACCCATTTCAAACCAAAGTATAGACCCAGATTGAAAGTGAAGGGATAGAGAAGCATCTTTCATGCCAATGGGCCTCAAAAGAAGGCTGGGGTAGCGATTCTCATATCAGATAAATTAGATTTTAAACTAAAGACTGTAGTCAGAGATACAGAAGGACACAACATCATTCTTTTTTTTTTTTTTTAAGATTTTATTTATTTATTTGACAGAGAGAGATCACAAGTAGGCAGAGAGGCAGGCAGAGAGAGAGGAGGAAGCAGGCTCCCTGCTAAGCAGAGAGCCCGATGCGGGGCTCGATACCAGGACCCTGGGATCATGACCTGAGCTGAAGGCAGAGGCTTTAACCCACTGAGCCACCCAGGCGCCTCCACAACATCATTCTTAAAGGGACTTTCCACAAAGATGATCTAACAATTGTAAATATCTATGCCCCCAATATGGGAGCAGCCAATTACATAAAACTATTAATCAGGATAAAGAGTCATATTGATATGAATACGTTGATAGTAGGAGATCTTAACACGCCTCTCTCAGTAATAGATAGATCATCCATGCAGAAAATCAATAAAGAAACAAAAGCATTGAATGACACATTGGATCAGATGGACCTCATAGATATATACAGAACATTCCACCCTAAAACAACAGAATACTCATTCTTCTCAAGTGCACATGGAACCTTTTCCAGAATAGACCACATACTGGGTCACAAATCAGGACTCAACTGATACCAAAAGACTGGGATTATTTCCTGCATATTCTTAGATCACAATGCTTTGAAACTGGAGCTCAACCACAAGGAAAAGTTTGGAAGGAACTCAAACACATGGAAGCTAAAGACCACCTTGCTTAAGACTGCTTGGA
>PISX010016003.1:0-45841 GCA_004024625.1 Mellivora capensis
AAAAAAAAAAAAAAAAAAAAAAGACTGATAAAAGTATATGACAAGAGAAGAAAAAAATATATACATGTATATGTAGAAGCAAAACAAAGAAACAAACAAATAGACAAACAAACAAAAAAAGAACCTCGTCAAAAAGAACCCTAAGTATAAGATTTATATACTACCAGGACAAACACAAATATACAGAAATACCGGCAAGAGAAAAAGATGGGAGAGTGGTTGTAAATTCTCAGTGTGGGCAAGGAAGTTTATTTTGATTCTTCCTGGATGTATCTTGATATATTTTTTAAAGGACACAACTTTCGTGAGATAACAGGGGATTAAGAATTGGTTTACCTATAGGGGTAGCATTGATTGGGGAAAGGGGATTACCTTGAAGTTTAACTCTATATGAATATTAGCGAATAAAAATAAAGAAAAGAATGATCTAAACTAAACTAAAGTAAAATTTTAAAAAGTATTAAAAATAGAAAAGCAAAAGAAAAACATGGGTATATGTATCAAAACATTCAGGTTAAAAGTTTATTATGGAATTTGATGTACTGGACATCTTACTGTGATGGTAAATAGGCTACAAAAAATCTATATACAAAAATAAAAAGGATTTTTAAAAATTAAAAAATGAACCAAAATAGTGGGAACGAATTAAAAATTAAACGTTGTATCTATGAAGTAATAGTGACTGTTCTCTTCTCGGTTTTGTCATTTTTTTTCCCAGGTTGGCTTTCTGGGGGAGGGGCCTGCCACATGGGTTTTCAGGCAGTGTTTCCTGAGTTAAGTCCTCCTGCCCCCCTCAAGGGGGTGGGCTCTGAGGAAACCGGCCCTTCAGGCTTTTGTTCTCTGGAGGTTTTTATTTTTGTTCATTTGTTTTCTCTTCCCTTGGCAGTTCCCAATGGTTCTTGGAGGTTTAGAGGAAAGCAAACTGCACCCAGACCTCCCTCTCAGAGAGAAGCCTCAGTCTGCTCCCCTCTGGGTGCTGCAGAGCACAGAAGTTCCCCCTTGGCTGCTGGCAGAGCAAGTTCCAAGTCGCAGTCTCTGGAGACACAGGAACTCCTGCTTTGTACCCAAAACCACAATAGCAGCGGCTGTCTGGGCAGCTCAGGACTGCCAGAGAGGTTCTAAGCAGCGATTGCGCAATGAGATTTTCCCGCTGGCCGGGGCTGGGAGTGCTTGGTCTTTTGGGTCTGAGAACGCCGAGAGCGCAGGGCTGGTGCCTGTGCGCACCTCTCTCAGCGGAGAGTGTGGAGCTCGCGTGTCTCAGGCTCTGATAGCGCAGCACTGCATAGTGCAAAAAGGCTGTTTTCTGCCAGCTGGCGATGCTCCCAGCCCCTCACTGGACCCCAGGCATTCTCAGGTGCACTGGCGGCTAGGGGACCAAGACCTGGTTTCTCCGCTGCACTCTCTCTGGCTCAGCGCCAGGTTAGCTGTCCCAAGTCCGGGGACTTTGCCTCTGTCCCTAACCGCCCCGATTCCCTCAATTTCCCCCAGCAATCCTTTGCTCTTTTTGAGTGCTTTCAACCAGACTCCAAGTTAATGCTGGTCCCCAGACACAGAGCACTCTTGTATTGGGGTATTACTTTCCAATGGGTCGCCTCTGGTGGCTCCCTCCCCCTTTTATTTATCTTCCGATCCCAGTCCGACGTTCCCACTCATCTTTACCTGCCCACTGGCATCTTCTGCCCCCGTAGAGATCCTGATGAGTAGAATTCTGATCTCAGGCTGATTTCGTGGGTGATCAGAGTTCCTTGGTAGGTAATCAGCTCACTTTAGGGGACAGGTTGAAAAGGTGCTTCCTCCTACTTCCCTGCCATCTTGTCTCCCCCCCTGTTTTTTTTTTTTCAACTATCTTATTCTCCTTTAAAGAGCAAATTTTCCATGCTCCTGGGTGACTCAGTCTGTTAAGTGTCTGACTCTTGATTTCAGATCAGGTCATGATCACAGTGTTGTGGGATTGAGCTCTACATTGGGCTCCACAATGGACATGGAGTCTGCTTAAGATTCTCTCTCTCCTTCTCCCTCTGCCCCTCTCACCCTGCACACATGCACTCTCTCTCCCTCCCCTTCTCTCTAAAAACCAAACAAAACAGAAAAAAACACAAACAACAACAACAACTACTACAACAACAAAACAAAAAAATTTTTAGGGCCAAATTCTTGTTCTTTATAGGAGAAACTATATGTCCTTTAAAAATGGCTGGATTTAGACCTTAGTTTAAACTTTCTTTTCCCTCCCTAAATGGTGCTTAAAAAACAGGCATGAAGCATTTTGTTCAATTATACTAGTAGGTTTATGAGAATTAAGCATGTACTGAATATATCTGAATGTATCCTCTGCTGAATGGAGAAGCTAGAAACCTTCATTCTGTGTCCTGTTGCCCTGCCAAACAAACAGAAATTATGGAAATCTCCTTCCCAGACCAGAACATTCCATGGAAATAAGTTCTCAGCTGCCAGGGAAGGCTTGGTGGACCTCTACTCTGTGCTAGGCTAGATGGAATATACCAGATATCTTGATAGAAAAGGTCAAAATAATTTCAGCTATCCTTTCAGTAGGAAATTTTAATGTGACAAATAAATTCCATCCATGTCTGTACATTTAGTAGTTACAGGAATTATTCCAGCCTTAACTTCTAGTCAAACTGACTACAGAGTGGTACGATAAAAGAAAAAAAAAAAGGGATTTCCAGTCTTTCACTAATCACACTTTCATGCAGATGAACCCCACAGATCATATTGACCAGAAGCTGTGACAAGAATTGTTCTGTGAACTATTTAACCACCATATTTACTGAGGAAACAACTGTATTTAGTACAGACTCAAGAAAAATATATTTGATAACATATCATTTGGTAAAGAGCAGGAAAAATACAGTTTTAACATATATGATAGATCTCAATCTAAATATCTGATATTAAAAAAAAACCCAGCTAGTTTTAAATGGATGCTACATAATTAAAGAAATATCCTAAGACTTTCCCAAAGCAAAAACAAAACTCTGTCCTAATAATCATAAACTAAGTTGGAAAATCTAAAAAAAACTGTATAATCATTGCTTTCTTTTTAATAGATTTTATGCAATTGCATTTTAAATCCATTTTTACCTTCAGTTCTACATTTGAAAAGTAATGAATACTGGGAAAATGTATTGGACAAATGTATGTATTTAACTAATACTGTATTTAATAAATAATTAATTCATAATATATATTATATATAATATATATTATTATAAATATATAAATATATATAAATATGTATATAAATATATATAATAAATATATATTATTTATAATAAATAAATAAAATAATAATGTATTTAAATAAAAAAACTGCTTAAAGTATGTTTTTTAAAGTCTTAAAAAATATAATTTTATATTTTAATCCAAAAATGTCCCTTTTATTAGTTTTAAGCCATCGGTCTTTTCATTGGCTTGACTGGTTAGCCCATTTTCGATTTTTAGAATAAAAAAATTCCTGATTATTTAATAAATTTCTGGTATCATTTCCTTATAGTTTACTTAATTACTTAACTTCTATTTGTATAATGTGGTGGTGAAGATAATGGATTCAAGCAGCTGAAGCCAAGCTGGTTGCCAGAGGTGAGCGAGGTGGGGGAATAGGCAATATAGGTGAAGGGGATTAAGAGTACAAACTTCCACTAATAAAATAAATAAATCATGGGGATGAAAAGTACAGCATAAAGATTATGGCCATTAATATTGTGATAACTTTGTGTGGTGACAGATGATAACTACACTTACCCCGGTGAACATTTTGTAATGCATAGAAATGTCAAATCACAGGGCACCTGGGTGGCTCAATCATTTAAGTGTCTGCCTTCATTTCAGGTGTTGATCCCAGGGTCCTGGGACCAAGTGCCCCATTGTTGGACTCCCTGCTCAGCAAGGAGTCTGCTTCTCCTTCTGTCCCTCTCCCTGCTTATGCACTCTCTCTCTCTCTCTCCCTCTCTTAAATTAAAAAAAAAACTTTAAAAAATGCCAAATCACTATATTGTACACCTGAAACTAATGTAATATTATGTCAACTATATCTCAATTAAAAAATATAATTAAAGCCTGCTTACAATGGGTGTTGAATATAAGTGATGAATCACTAAAGTCTACTCCTGAAACTATTACACTGGATGTTAACTAAATTGATTTATTTTTTCAAAAAATTATCAGAGAGAGAGAGAGAGAATGAGAGTACAAACAAGGGGAGCATCAGCCAGAGGGAGAAACAGGCTCCCTGCTCAGCAAGGATCCTGATGGGAGACTCAGTGCTGAGGACCCCGGGATCATGACCTGAGTTAAAAGAAGACGCTTAAATAAAAACTTGGAACTAGAAAAAGAAATTAAAATCTGCTTACTTTGATTCTCTGTTCCACTGTTTTCTAGTTGTGTCTTGGACAAGGTTAACTGTTCTAAGAACTGTTTTCTGACCTATAAAAATGAGATAATCACACAAAGTGCTTAGTGTGATATTTAGCACATGACATAAGTATTTAAAAAGTCTATCATAAGTATTTTGCTGAAATGCAGAAAATTGAATTTAGTGTCTTTATTTTTAAACTTTTGTAAAACAGAAATAGTGTTTTTTCCCCTTTTTTGCTCCCTGAAGAGCTAGGCTGTGGAAAAAGAATTAATCTACAGGATTGGGGGAAGGGTGGATTTCTTTACTAAGATATAAGGATGGATTGAAGAAAATAGAAAAAAATGTTAATTTAAAAATTCTTTTAATTAAATGCAGTATAACAATGAATCTCTTTTCCACCATTTTACTTGTTTTCATGCTCCCAAAATGGAATTTCACATATTCTCAGAGGCTGGGAATATTTAGTAATTATTTCCTGTTGCCCTAAAAAACTAGTCACTGAAATGTTTGTGAGTCCCAAGCCTAATGTTAAAAAGTGGCAGGATTCTATGATGAAGAATCATTAATAAATATGTATCATGTAGATATTTTATAAGATCCATGAATGTTTAAGGAAACTGCATGTTTGCCAACCCACAAATATGAGATGTTACTGCTGTGGTAGATTACACAGTTAATCAGTAACATTCAAATTTTATAAAGGCCATGATAGGTGTGGATTTGATAACTGTATTCTGTTAATTATTATGATTCTTTGCTATAATCTGAGTGAGTCAGATGCTTGGGGCACATAGATATATTTCCAAAAATTACTGTCCAATCACTAGATTATAACTTAGAATAATTTATTCTCCTTGTGCATATGGATCTTAATGCAAAGAATATATCTTATTGGCCCACCATGGAAACTGATCTATAATTGACCCTGAGTTTTCAGTATCCTTGGATTCTTCACAGGTTTTGTCTACATTTGTCATAACAGTAAAACACTTTTTAAAATGATAAGGTAAAATTAGCATTTTAATTTTTGTAATTTTATTCCCTACAGTGTATGGTTACTTCTAATACTGATGAAAATCAAAATAAAATATAAAAGCAATGCTGTTTGTATAACATTTTCATAGTAACATTGACATTATAGTCCTTTTTTCGTAGAATTTACTTTCAATAGAAAGTGATAACTTCCAAGTTTTTATTTTCCTTTTTAAACTTGACTAATATTAGATTTTTTCAACAAATCATTTCCTGAATCAGGATCAAAATCCTTATGGCAAATGCATGTTTACAGAGAATAAATGCTTTGCAGCTTGTCTAGACTTCAAAATGAGGTCATGATTTCTTTTTTGTCTTTTGGCACACATATGGATATTTGTTTTTTCAGTGAGAGAAGTTAAAGACATGACACTGATTACAAGAACTGATTTCACCAATAAACAACCTAACTTATGAGGGACTGATGAATACATGTATTATCCCTGGGCGAAGAGGAGTTCAGTCTGGGTTGATGGATTCTTGAAAAATCCATGATTTCTGTTTTTCTTTTTTTTTTTTATATTTTATGCTTTATTTTACATTTTTTCAGTGTTTCAAAATTCATTGTGTGTGCACCGCGCCCAGTGCTCAATGCAATATGTGCCCTCCTTAATACCCAACACCAGGCTCACCCAACCCCCCACCTTCCTCCCCTCCAAAACCCTCAGTTTGTTTCTTGGAGTCCACTGTCTCTCATGGGTTGCCTTCCCCTGTGATTTCCCCCAACTCACTTCTCCTCTCCATCACCCAATGTCCTCCATGTTATTCCTTATCCTCCACAAGCAGGTGAAACCATATGATAATTGACTCTCTCTGCTTGACTTATTTCACTCGGCATAATCTCTTCCAGTCCCGTCCATGTTGATAAAAAAGTTGAGTATTCATCCTTTCTGATGGAGGCATAATACTCCATTGTATATATGGACCATATCTTCTTTATCCATTCATCCATTGAAGGGCATCTTGGTTCTTTCCACAGTTTAGTGACTGTGGCCATTGCTGCCATGAACATTGGGGCGCAGATGGTCCTTCTTTTCACTAAATCTGTATCCTTGGGGTAAACACCCAGTAGTGCAATTGCAGGGTCATAGAGTAACTCTATTTTTAATTTCTTAAGGAATCTCCCCACTTTTTTCCAAATGTACCAACTTACATTCCCACCAACAATGCAACAGGGTTCCCCTTTCTCCACATCCTCTTCAGCACTTGTTGTTTACTGTCTTACTGATTTTGGCCATTTTAACTGGTGTAAGATGGAATCTCAATGTGTTTTTTTATTTGAATCTCCCTGATGGCTAATGATGATGAATTTTTTCATGTGTCTGTCAGACAGTTGTATGTCTTCTTTGAAGAAGTGTCTGTTCAAGTCTTCTGCCCATTTTTTTCAAACTTTATTCATTTATTTGACAGACAGAGATCACAAGAAGGCAGAGAGGCAGGCAGACAGAGGAAGGAAAGCAGGGTCCCTTCTGAGCAGAGAGCCCGGTGCGGGGCTCGATCCCAGGGTCCTGGGATCATGACCTGAGCCGAAGGCAGAGGCTTTAACCCACTGAGCCACGTAGGCGCCCCCTTCTGCCCATTTTTTGATGTGATTATCTGTTTTCTGTGTGTTGAGTTTGAGGAGTTCTTTATCGATCTTGGATATCAGCCCTTTGTCTGTAGTGTCATTTTCAAATATCTTTTCCCATTTGTGGGTTGCCTCTTTGTTTTGTTGACTGTTTCCTTTACTGTGCAGAAACTTTTGATCTTGATGAAATTCCAAAAGTTCATTTTCACTTTTGTTTCCTTTGCCTTGGGGGACATTCTTTTTTTTTTTTACAGACAGGGATCACAATTAGACAGAGGCAGGCAGAGAGAAAGGAAGGGAAACAGGCTCCCTGCTGAGCAGAAAGCCAGATTCGGGGCTTGATCCCAGGACTCTGGGATCATGACCCGAGCTGAACTCAGAGACTTTCACCCACTGAGCCACACAGGTGCCCCTGGGGACATGTCTTGAAAGAAGTTGCTATGACCAATGTTGAAGAGGTTACTGCCTATGTTCTCCTCTAGGATTTTGATAGATTCCTGCCTCACATTGAGGTCTTTGATCCATTTTGAGTTTATCTTTGTGTATGGTATAAGAGAATGGTCACATTTCATTCTTCTATACATAGCAACCAACAGGAAAAATTCAGAGACTGTGCCCTCTCCATCAGAACTATTGGATATGGACATAAACAGTATGTCAGAAAGGGAATTCAAGGTAACAATTATTCAGGCAATGGCGAGGTTGGAGAAAAACATTAGTGACAACATAGTGACACCATAGAATCTCTAAGGGCAGAAGTGAAAGGGAAGAAGTTGAAAATGCTATCAATGATATCCAATCTAATGTAAATATTCTGACAGCTAGGGCAACTGAGACAGAAGATAAAATAGTGATCTAGTGGACAAATTGATAGAGTAAAAGGATCAGGAGGAGGTGTGGAAGAAACAGCATAGAAGCCATGAAAACAGAATTAGGGAAATAAATGACACCATGAAGTGTTCCAATATCAGAATTATTGGGATCCCTGAGGGGGTGGAGAAAGAGAGTAGATTAGAAGTTATAGTTGAACAAATTCTCCATGAAAATTTTCCCTGGACATGAACAAGCATTCATGTCCTAGAGGCAGAAAGAACACCTCCTAAGACCAACGAATCTAGAAAGACCTCGAGGCACTTGATTGTGAGACTGACAAATCATAATTTTAGACAAGAGCTTCTGAGGGCAGCTAGGAGGAAGAGATTACTTACTACAGAAAAAGGTACATCAGAATACCATCAGACCTGCCTAGAGAATCTTGGCAAGCCAGAAAGGGCTGGCAAGACATATTCAGGGCACCAAATGAGAAGAACATGCAGCTAAGTATACATTATCCAGTGAGGCTGATATTCAAAATGGATGGAGAGAAAGAGTTTCCAAAACCAGCAAGGTTTAAAAGAGTATGTGACTGCCAAACTGGCACTACAAGAAATATTAAGCGGGTCTCTATAAAAGAAGAAAGGACTCCAGAGTGACATAGAACAGAAATTTACAGAGACAATCTATAGAAACAAGGACTTCATAGGCAAAATGATGTTAATAAAAACATATCTTTCAATAATCACTCTCAATGTGAATGACCTAAATGCTCCAATAAAATGGCACAGGGTTGCAGATTGGATAAAACGACAGGACCCATCCATATGCTGTCTGCAAGAGACTCATCTGGAATCCAAGGAAAAATCCGGACTAAAAGTGAAGGGATAGAGAAGCAATTTTCATGCCAATGGGCCTCAAAGAAAGCTGGGACAGTGATTCTCATATCAGATAAATTAGATTTTAAACTAAAGACTTTAGTCAGAGATAAAGAAGGACACTACATCATTTTTAAAGGGTCTATCCACCAAGAAGGTCTAACAACTGTAAATATTTATGTCCCCAATATGGGAGAAGCCAACTACATAAGACAACTGTTAATCAAGATAAAGAGTCATATTGATATGAATACATTAATTGTGGGGGATCTTAACACACCACTCTCAGTAATAGACAGATCATCCAAGCAGAAAAATCAATAAATAAGAGAATTGAATGACACTTTGGGCCAGATGGACCTCATAGATATATACAGAACATTCCACCTTAAAATAACAGAATTCTCATTCTTCTCGAGCGCACATGGCACTTTCTCCAGAATAAACCACACACTGGGTCACAAATCAGGGCTCAACCGATACCAAAAGACTGAGATTATCCCCTGCATATTATCAGACCATAATTCTTTGAAACTGGAACTCAACCACAAGAAAAAGTTTTGAAGGAATGATTTCTGTTTTTTTTGTTTGTTTTGTTTTGTTTTAAGATTTTATTTATTTGTTTGAAAGACAGAGATCACAAGTAGGCAGAGAGGCAGGCAGAGAGAGAGGAAGGGAAGCAGGCTCCCTGCTGAGCAGAGAGCCCAATGCGGGGTTCCATCCCAGGATGCTGGGATCATGACCTGAGCTGAAGGGAGAGGTTTAACCCACTGAACCACCCAGGCGCCCCATGATTTCTGTTTGTTTTTTTTAAATAATTTTTTTATTTTTTATAAACATATAAAGTATTTTTATCCCCATGATTTCTGTTTTTAATAGAATTTCTGTACAATGAAATTCTCACAATTTTCTGTTCAACCAGGTGGTGAAATTATGGGATTTCATCACCCAAAACTACATTCAATGTTCAGATATCTTCTTTTTCAGATACCTAGAAGCCTTGAGAACCTTATAATAGCCAAATAAGTTGTAAATAGTAAATATTGGCAGACAGTTATCCATTGGTCTCTTGCATTTGTGCACATCTTGTGAGCAAAGGCACTGACTACATTTGTTCTGTATTATCTTTTCAAGGATGCAACCAGTCTTGAAATATGAGATAGTTTCTCTCTCTAAAGCAAAAGGAAGATTTGTGTTTGGTTCAGTATAAAACATCTGGGTTCCTTAACCTGGCTTCCTGTGCCACCATAAAGGATTTGACGAACAGAGAAAAGGTATAAGAAAATGTTGGTAATCTGGATACTATTGTCATTGTGACCTAGAAGTCTCATGTTTTCTGCAACCATCCTTAAAACTCTGGCTGGGTTACTTGTTAGTTTGCAAGTGGGATAAAAATATCAGATCTTTCACAATTCTTGACAGTAGTTCTTATTGATGTTCATGCTGTTCTTCTTGATGGTCATAGTCCAAATAACAATGGTGACTATTAAATTGCACAGAAACTCACTGATGAGCCCACAGAATGGCATGATCCAGGCCTCTTTTGTTTAGCAACTTTAGTTTGCTAGTGGGTTAACTGCTTGGACCATTTGATCCCAGTCTTATTTAATTAATTAGGTAACACATAGTTATTCTCAGCTGATCAGTTTGGAACATGCTTTATATTGTCTTTAGTCTGGGGATACATTCATAGTGTTCTCTGAAATGTTCACATAGGCCCCACTGGTCAGCTAAGTCTTCAGACTAGTTATTTTTCTTTCTTTTTTCTTTTAGAATAGTTATTTTTCCTATGGAAAATAGATTATTTTTGTCCAGAATTCTCTATGTTGCCATGATCCTTTGAAAGGAAAATATTTAATTTCATTTATAATGTTATCACTTCACCAATAATAGAGGACAAAATTAGCACTACAGATAATTTGGTGGTATGAAAATGTAGTATTTACTTTTTTTGTGTTTGCTTAGTGAAGTCATAGGCAGCATTTTAGGTGTCAAGATTATGCTATGGACCCACCATCAGCTGGATATAGTTAGCAGTTATTTTCCCAGGAAATTCTAGAAAGGGTGACCAGGGACATGCTTTTTATGTGTGTGTGAAGGTAATTGGACAAAGATTTGTCTACCAACTGAGCCTGCACACCTTAAATAAATAGTCATATAAAGAACTTTTGGATTATTAAACAACATTTAGTAATATTCATTTCTTTGTAAAGATTCTTAAAAGTTCCTTTAAAAAACAAAGAAAAAAGTTGAAATCATCATATGTTTGTGTAAGGCCACTTGAAATCCTTCACCTTGAATAGACTGGTTTTTTTTTTTTTTAATTGAGTGGCTGTTTGTTTTCAGTGTATAAAACAAACAAACAAAAAACATGCTTATTTTTTACATTATATTACATTAATAAATCATGCTATTTAGTTAGACAAAGCTTTTATTGTTTGGAAAGATGACCCTACGATCTAAAAATCTGGCAGAATTATTTGTGAAAGTTACCCAGTTAGATAATGTGTACAAAAATTTGATATCTCCTGTTATGTATTTGATAGAATGGTAATTTTTAAATGTAAATAAATTGAATTTGAGTAGGTTGAATTGGGGCATTTTGTGCCATGCCCATGAATTTGATCAACATGCAAAAGGATTATGGTCTTTTCCTGAATTTGATGTTTTGCTTCATGGTGGGCAATGGAGATTCGCTCCCTATTTGACTAATGTCATTGGTAATAGGTCAAACCTTCCTGAATCATTACGTTTTATTCCCCTTCTTTCTGTTGCCACCACAATACCACTCTTAATTGAGAAAACCATTGCCTTAAAATATTTTTTATTGTACTGAGACAGAATTTGGTTATAGCAAAAAGATGTTTTACTGGGTTAAAAATGTAATAGGACATATGTAAAAACAGTTTCTTTTCCCTTTGAAAAAATAAAGGAAGTGGAGATATCATTTTCTTTCAACCTAGAATTATTAGGAACTGCATTCTGAGAATGTGCATGTGTCTTTTTATTTGAGAGTATTACTGGTCTTCAGAGAATAATTTGGAGGACTTTCAGAGATTAAGTCAATGACTTCCCTACTCATTGTTTCACTGTATTTTTGGTCTTATCCTTTTAACAGTAACAAATGTTAGTGGATTTTTATGGTGAACACTAGCTAAGTGTTGTGAGTATAGAGTTTGTTAACTTTAGAATTTTTTTCTACTGCTTCAGATATATCTCAGTTGGGAGAGGTAATTATTTTGCATTTGGAGTAGTTTAATAGATGCCAGATAAAGCAACCAATCTAAGAAAAAGACCAGTTTTATGATTTGACAGGATTTTTTTTTAAGTAAGCTCTGTGCTCAATGTGGGGCTTGAACTCATGTCCCTAAGATCAGGAGTCACATGCTCTACCACCTGAGCCAGCCAACATACTCCTGGCCATATTTTTTTTTAAATATATCCTTAAAAGATCTTATTTATGTATTTATTTGAGAGAGAGAGAGAGAGAAGAGAGGGACAAGCAGACTCCACGTTGAGCACAAAGCCCAATGTAGGGCTCTCTCCCATGACCCTGAGATCATGACCTGAGCTGAAATCAAGAGTTGGAGGCTTAATATACTAAGCCACCCTGGCGCCCCTTTGGCAGCATTTTTTTTTTAATGGAAATTGACTCTGGGTCTCATAGGTATCAAGAAATGTATTGCTTGACAATACCTAACTGCCAGCCAACTTTCTAATAGATTCTCTTACATTAGAAGTGCCTTTCTATAGAATCTTATCAGGATACAATTTCTTACTTTGGTCGACAATTTCTAAGCACAACACCTTCAGAATCTTACTGTAACATGGTAAAGAATTTCATCTTTTTAAGGTTTCTTATGAGGAATTTTACAGTCTCTGAGTGGTCCTTCAAATATTTGGTTGGTGTGCTTGACAGCCCATCTTGTTTCTCAGATCCCCAGAAAGTGAGAGAGAGAGAGAAGTCATTAGACTATTTTAATGTTCAGGCATCAGTCCAGCACTTTACAAACCACTTGCCCGATCGTGACTACCTAGGGACTGTGCTGCTTGCTTTAAACACCCCTTTATCATCCTTATGTGCAATTTCCATTGATATTGATAGCTGATTATCAAAAAGTTACACTGAATTGTGCAGATACAATATTCTTAAGTTTGATTCCAGTGTCTGGCCCTTCATATGCCTACCCTCACTATCATACAGTTTTGGAAAGACTGTCCTGTATTATGATTGATGCACTATGGTGTAATTCATTGCTTTTAATAACTTGAGAACAGGGGTTCTTTATGCATATTTAAAATAGTAGCAACCATTTCTGGAGAGCTTATTTTCATTTATTTATAGAAGACCTGCTATATGGGGCACCTGGTGGCTCAGTCAGTTAAGCCTCCTGTATGCATTTAACATTTTTAATTTCAAGATTTGTAAATCTCACCTTCAAAACAGATAATTTTTAAATTACAAAAAGTATTCAACAGAGGTGCCTGGGTGGCTCAGTCCATTAGCATCTGCCTTTGCCTCAGGTCATGATCCTGGGGTCCTGGGATGGAGCCCTGCATCAGGCTCCTTACTCAGTGGGGAGTTTGCTTCTTCCTCTCTTTGCTCCTCCCACCACTTCTGTGTACTCTTTCTCTCTCTCTTTCAAATAAATAAATGAATGAATAAAATATTTAAAAAAGGAACACCTGCTTTTTTTTTTAGAACACTTGTAATAGGTAAGATATGATAATGGGCACTGGATAAATCATCAGCAAGATAGATATTGTTCCAGCCATGAAAGGGCATATAATTTACAACCCAGCCTGCTTTGTGGGAGGCAGTGAGAGAGGTACATTGCTTCTCTTACCTAAAATTTTCTCTGTAATCATTCTGGGAGGTGAGTGCTATTACTCTCAACTAATAAATGAGGAACTTGAGACTCAGCATGGTTAATTAATTTGCTCGTCACACAGATAATAAGTGGAGGATATAAATTTAAACCCAAGTCAGTCGTGTTCTATATTAATTTTCAATGCTATGTAACAAAGTACTGTAAATTTAGTGGCTTAAAACAATAGACATTTATTATATCACAGTGTTTGTGGGTCAGGTAATCTGGTATAGATTAGCTGGGTTCTCTAAAAGGCTGTAAGCAAGGTGCCGAGCAGGACTGGCTTGTCATTTAGAGGATCCCCTATGGAAGAATCCATTTTCAAGCTCATGTGGTTGTTAGCGGAATTCATTTCCTTGAGGCTGTGATACTCATGGCAGTTTTTTTTTCCCATTTCCTACAAAGGAGAGAGAAACTCTAATGTGGATCAGCTAGAAAGATAAAGTTTTACAACATCATCACTAGAGATGCATCCCATCACCTTTGCCATGTTCTATTAATTAGAAACAAATAACAGGTTACTTCCACACTCCAGGGGAAGGTATTATACAAGGGCATGAATACCAGGAGGTGAGGGTCATGGGGGGGGGGGTCCCATGATAATATGTTTGCCACAGGTTCCATAATCTGTGTACTATACTATGCTGCTTCTATTAAGAACCCAATATACACAAATTGATTTTTGAAATATTCTTAAAAATTGTGTAAAACAATATAACACCACTAAAGAAGTTTGGTGAGTAAGCACTGGGTAGCTCTTCAATTAAACATCTGACATTGGATTTTCACTTAGGTCATGATCTCAGGATTGTGAGATCAAGTTCCATCTTGGCTCCATGCTGGGAGTAGAGCCTGCTTAATTTTCTCTCTTTTTCTCTCCCTCTTCCTCTCCTCCTCCATTGCATGTGCAAGCTCTCTCTCTCTTAAAAAATGTCAGTGGGGGAATCCCCATAGAATCCCTCATGATCCCAGCACTACTCAGTCAGTCTCCTGAGCAAGGTGCTAAGAGATAACATTCCTACTATCTACATAACCACTCATAATAATTGTGTTTGAATTCCTGTCCAATCTTCAAAAAAGTTTTCCTTTTCATAAATTGGAATCGTAGCAAGTACATGATTCTCTAGACTTCCTTTTCCACTCTTTTTACCATAAAATTTTTCCTTGTTGCTATATAATCATACAGTCATCAATTTCAATTGGAGTCAGCAATCTTTTGAATGACCATACCATGGTTTATTTAACTAAGTCCAAATATTTTCATGCAGACAACTTTCAATCTTCCACTGCTAAAAGGTCAAACAAATAAATGACAACAATAAAAACACAACAAAACATTGTATAACATTTTTAGGCACAATTTCTACCCTCTTTTGGATGATTTACTTAAACCAGGAATCTAGAAGTGAAATTACTGGATCAAGAAACTTGAATATTTCCATGACTCTTGATGCACACTCTCAGAATGCTTCTAATTTTATTTGACTCTGAATGAATTAACCAGGCTTCAAAATTGCAGAGGCATATGATAATGCTAATTGAAATTCTATGACCACAGGAAAGAAATACAGTAACTTAACTGTTCTTAATGTGGGGGTTTTGGTAGTGATAAGTAGGAGAAATTATCTTCTCTTTATGGTCATGGACCAGGTCTCAGGACGTTGTTCCCAATCCCGGATTTCAGGTGAGTTAAACAATCCCCTCAGGTCTTATCCTTAATTCCAAAGGATGTTACTTACACAGATATTTTTCATGATCATAGAGTAAGACACTGCCTTCCCTACAATGGGGCAGAAACTATTCATATGAGATACTTCAGAAATCTATATTTTCTTCTGTACAGGGGCAGATTTGACTAATTTATTTCTTCAGATGCTGTACCCTGTTGTTGAATGCTCCATGTTAGCAGCACATTTCATGGTAGCCTTTCCTAGAATTGAAAAGGAAAAGAAGAAAAAGGAAGAGCTGATATAATACAAAGTAGATTGGCTCATATTTGTCATCTGGTTAACATTAATAAGAGCAGATCAATTGCTTACTTTTCTTACAATCCAAGAACTGATAGTTTGGAGTTGGTGGTTACAGCACCCCCCTCCCTTTTTTAAAGTATCTGTTGTGAGCTGGAGAATTTAGCTACCATATTTGGTTTTCATATGCTTGCCCTGTGACCTTACATTAGCCTGTTGGAGGATTCCTGTGTTTTTGCTTATCCTTATATGGGAAGGCTGCCGGGAGAATCTGTCTGACCAGAATTAGAAACCCTGTAGCATTTGCAGGAAGTGCAGCTTGAGGAAGAAGTCTCAGTTTGTGTAATTAAGTTTCTATACTGCAAGAATGTGTTTCATACAGAGATACTGGGTTGGAGAATATCCTTGCTAACTCTAAAATCACCAGCATTTTATACATCTTAATACACCAAATTTCCTTTATTCTATTATAAGAAAGTTCTCCTAAAGATGATTGAAATCTGTATAGAAACTCATTGTACTGAGTTGATAATGATTCTTTTAAAGATTTTATTTATTTGCCAGAGAGAGAGCAAAGCATGGAGAACGGCAGGCAGAACATGCAGAGCAGGCAGAGGGAGAAGCAGGCTCCATACTGAGCAAGGAGCCCAATGCAAGACTTGATACTAGGATCCTGGGATCATGACCTGAGCCAGAGGCAGCTGCTTTAACCAACTGAGCCACCCAGGTGTCCCTGAGTTGATAATGATTTAAGTGTTTAGATCAGGGAGGTGAAAGCTGGAATGAATTGGTTTGTTTATTTTTAAACTCTTAGTGCAAAGTTAGCCTGAATTTTTCTGGAACATAAGATCCACACATATGTTAAACTAGCACTTGTCACAAATATTTAGCTTTGGTATTTGATATTTGATTATAACACCATGATTTGTTTCAAGGACAGTTTTTGCTTTAAGGGCATTCCCAAAGCAGCCAGAACAGCCAAAAATACTTGTTGTCCTATTTCTCCATTTGTGCTAATTTCCTGTAGCTACCTATGGCCACAAGTGACTCACACTTATGTGGAAGCACTTAGAAATGTTCTTAACTTCACACTTTATTTGTCCAAATATATGACAGTTTTAAATGGATATTTTTTTAATATATAAAAACAGGGAGATTCATACAAATGACTGCTTCTTCACTGTAACTTTTTCTTACCAAATCTTAAAGTGCCAGAAGGCTTTTATTACTTGTGATATGTTCATTTCATTATCATAGAACTTCAGAATGGGAAAAGACTGAAGGGGTTATGTAGAAAAATCTACCCTGTGTAAAAAACCTTTAAAACAATCAATGGGTTTTCTCACTCTTACTTTAGGCCAAAGTTTGGAGTTAAGAATGATACAAAAGAATTGACCCATATCTGCGCTCAAAGAGCCATCATTAAGTTGACAGTGCAATTTAGTATGAAATAACAAACATGGTGGTGCACCATAGTGATGCATGGTGGTGCATTATTCATTATACTTAGTGGTTTTTTAAAATTGTATTTATTTATTTGACAGACAGAGATCACAAGTAGGCAGAGAGGCGGGCAGAGAGAGAGAGGAGGAAGCAGGCTCCCTGCCGAGCAGAGAGCCCGATGCGGGACTCGATCCCAGGACCCTGGATCATGACCTGGGCGGAAGGCAGAGGCTTTAACCCACTGAGCTACCCAGGTGCCCCTCATTATACTTAGTGTTTAAGTGGTGCTTTTCACTCTGACAGATGTTGAGCAAGTGTGTGCTTTGAAGGAAGTTTCTAATTCATTTGAGCATTAGTTTCTTCATCTATGAGTCTGGAATGAAAATAATAGCAGCTGCCTTAGCTGCCTCCAGCTTTTGTGGAAACTAAAGATAAGTATGTGGGGGGAAAAAAAGATAAGCACATAAAGGGCTTAGTATAATGCCTGGTCCATTAAAAAAATCCTTAATAAATAATAATTACTAAATTAAACTTTAGAGTTAGATTACATTTTGTGCAATGCAGACAGGGACCTGGTACATATAAAATTGTATAGCACATTATTATCATACCCTAACTTGGAGTCTGTGTTCTTTTGTTTCTCCTAATTACCCCAGCCCTAATCCACCCACTACCATGCAGCAGAAAGAGGCTAGACTTTGATTAAGGGCCTAGATTCCATTGCTTAAATTATCTGCTAGTATGGAATTTATAATCCTATAATTATAATTTATAAATTCTTTGAAACTATAAATAATATCTATTTTATTTTATTTTTACTTGTATCAGGGTAAGAACAATGGCCTGGAGGCCCAGTGCTTACTTAGAAACTATATTATTTTTATAATATTTTAATTTGATTACAGCTCACATACAAATAATGTTACATTATTTTCAGGTGTACAACTTAGTGGTTCAACTTCTCTATACATTATGTTATGCTTAGCACAAGTGTAGCTACCCTTCTTGATTGAATGGTAGCCTCTAATATTACAGCTCACATACAAATAATGTTACATTATTTTCAGGTGTACAACTTAGTGGTTCAACTTCTCTATACATTATGCTATGCTTAGCACAAGTGTAGCTACCCTTCTTGATTGAATGGTAGCCTCTAATATTACCAAGGCAGGAGTCCAGCACTAATCCTTTTCTAGCAGCAAAGGATCCTAGAGTTGGAATTGAGTAGTCTAGTCACTTTTTTTCATAATGATGTGAGATTGATTAAATTGTGTGCACATTTGGATGATAATGGAACCAAAATTATAGTCTGGTAAGTAGAATTTAGCATTAAATTATATAGTAAGAACACATCAAAAGGTGTTATTGCTCTTTGTAAGAGATTGCCAATCTTACATAATTTTAAAAAATCTATATAAGATAATCATGAAGCTGGGTAGGGAAGTATCATTGAACAAACTTAAGCTTTGGAGTTAGAGATAACTAGGTTTAAATGTCAGCCCTGCCACTCACTAGTTTTGTAACTTCGGGTAAGTTTACTTAACCTTTCCTAGCTTCACTATTCTGATCTGTAAAGTGGAGGTAATAATATTTACCTTATAGGTCTGTTATAAATATTAAATGAAATAGCATATATAAAACACTTACCTTGCCAACTGTCACTTAATTGGCTTTCTATGAATTGTAGTTGTGATTGATTGGTATAAATAATAAAGACAATATCTGTCTCCCAGTCTTGTCTGAATGCAACCGCAACTTGAAATTCCTGTGAATTTGGGAATAATTACTGATCACCTAATACCCCCAAATGTCCCTCTATGGTAGATGAAACCATAGTTTCTGTGAGCCCACATACACTAAATCTTGTGAAGCTTATGAGCCTCAATCCTTCTGATTCTGGAGAAAAAATACAGACAGAAAAAAAGTGCTAAATAATAAAAAGCTGGATTAATGAGGTTCTTCAGAACTGATTATTTAATTTAGTCAAGAAAAACCTTTTTAACCTAGAACATAAATGTGACTGTATTTTCCTTACTGTGAACTACCTTAAGAAATAGCTATTTCTGAGAAACTACCTTAAATATCGACTCTTTCTTCTTTACACACTAAGGTCTATTTATTTTTAATTTAATTTCTTTTCAGTGTAACAGAATTCATTGTTTATGCACCACACCCAGTGCTCCATGCAATACATGCCCTCCATAATACCCACCACCAGGCTTCCCCAACCTCCCCCCCCCCCCCCCCCCCCCCCCCCCCCCCCCCCCCCGCCCCTTCAAAACCCTCAGATAAACTACTTGGGCCTTAGTATCTGTGTAGACATGAGGTGGTAAAAGTAAAACTAGGGACGCCTGGGTGGCTCAGTGGGTTAAAGCCTCTGCCTTTGGCTCAGGTCATGATCCCAGGGTCCTGGGAGTGCGCCCCCGCATCGCATCATCGGGCTTTCTACTCCGCAGGGAGCCTGCTTCTCCTCTCTCAGTGTTAACAGTGGTAACATGACACTTGTCCAGTGCCAAACAAACTAAGTGGTAATTCAGATTTGATTCTTCTTTTGGATTTATTTTGTAAGTAGATTGGCATATTTAAATGTTATTTGTTCACTCCTTCACTTCACTGTTAAATCTTTAGGTACAGGCTAGGCAAATAGAGGCTTATTATTTTCCTACAAAGAGGGGTGATCCTTCTTAAGGAAGCATTTAAAATTAGCAGAACCAATTGGAGTAAATATATATATCTGAATTCTGCTTTGCAAAAGTTGACTGGATCACAAATTTTAACCTCTTTAAAAAAGACAAAATACACACCCACATAATGGTATATTCATTTGTAGAGTTTAATTATGGATAAACATTTAGTCATAGAAATTGTGAAGTATCCACTTAGAAAGTTTCTAAGTTTATTGTTCTAGTGCAATATGTTATAACATTTGTGTGCTTAGTTTTCACTGAAGGCCAGTTTATTAAACTTTATTAAGTATAGTATCATTTCACTAAAATTATAGATTTCATGCAGTATAGACAGATGTAGTATACAGCATTTGTGCTATTATTAAGGTTAGTCTAAGTGACATCAGTAATAGCTGTAAGCACTTGCTCTCTCTTCTGAGGTCCTTGCACTCATTGGCTTTGTCATTCACTTGGCACCTCTCACCACATTGTATGTTTGGTTGTCTTAGCTTCATATTGAAATACCATGTTGTATAATATTTTCCATTAGATTGTAATCTTGGAACGGAATCTACTTTCTTTAGATATTTTAGAGGACCTAATGAAGTTGGAAATAAATTTGATATGTAAATTAGACTCACAGATATGATTAAATTAGGGGGGAAATTTACATATCTTGATGATTCAAAGCTGAACATTTGACAGGGCAAAACCTACTTAGTGTTATTATGGCTCATCCTGTTCAACCTTATAGAGATGTAAACACTGTGGGAAGCATGTATAGTTACTGTCAGGTAGTTCCAGAGGATGGGAAAAATATTTTGGGTCTGTAGCTGATGGTTGAAGGATAAAGATATCAATTAATATATGATATAATGCCCAGTGATACTAGGCCTAACCACCATCTTAACTGAGCACAGTTTACATTGTTCTTAGCATAGCATTCAATAAGGAGGGAAAGACTTCAAAGATTCATCTTACATGTTCTGTACCTTTTGTCTTTCACACAGACATAAAAAAATGACATTTGCCAGGACGCCTGGGTGGCTCAGTTGGTTAAGCGGCTGCTTTCGGCTCAGGTCATGATCCTGGCATCCTGGGATCGAGTCCCGCATTGGGCTCCTTGCTCGGCAGGGAGCCTGCTTCTCCCTCTGCCTCTGCCTGCCACTGTCTGCCTGTGCTCGCTTGCTCTCTCTCCCTCTGTCTCTGACAAATAAATAAAATCTTTAAAAAAAATGACATTTGCCCAGGGCCATGTGTAGTGCTTAGCATGTGACCTATAACATTAACTCTTCATTTATTCAAAAATATCTGTTGGGGTGCCTGGTTGGCTCCATTGGTTAAATGTCTGACTCTTGATTTCAGCTCAAGTCATGATCTCAGGGTCCTGGGATTGAGTTCCATGTTTGGCTTTGTGCTCAGTGGGGAGTCTACTTGAGATTCCCTCTCTCTTCCTATAACCCTCCCAGCACTCATGCTCTCACTTGCACACACTCTTTCTCTTTAAAATAAAGTAAATAAATCCTTAAAAGATATATCTTTTAATGTGATAAGTTCCTGAAAGTACCATATTTATGTATCATTTTTATATCAAACTTATTTGTAAATATGCACATGATTGACAAATTACTTGACACACTTCACATTAACTGAACACCTATTGTTTTCAATAAATTTAAAACCACTGATTTAATTGAATTTTCCATTAAATGCATTAGTCTACTAGACACTCCTAATTATTTACTGATTTTTACATTGGTTGTCCTCAAAATTCATAAAAGTCTATATGTTATACTTAAGAGTAAAAATTTGACCTTATTAGCTAATAAGGAAATAGGATTCCTGTTATCAAAAGTATCTTGTAAACTTTTTTGGATTGTAATGCATCTTTAAAGAAAAGAATTATTTTTTTCTGAGGTTATGTGATGAGAGAGAAAATTATTTACTCACAATCACAAGCAAGTTAGAAGGACAAAAATACAACCTCTGTGTATGTATGCACGTATATGTATGTATGCATGTACGTATATGTGGGGTACAAATCCAAAGGGGCTTTGACTATAGAGGTTTTTTGTTGTTTTATTTTCTTTGTTTTTCTTTTTGTTTTGCATTATTATATCTTTTGGGATAACTGCTCCTGTTGATTTTTTATTTCTGATGCCTCTGCTCCATGTAATTTTTCAGTGTGACTCCACTGAGAAATTTATTGATTGAGCCCTGCAGCTCAGAAATGTTAAGTGATAGTTTTAAGTTTGGGCAAATTACCATAGATGTGTGAATTAAAGTTTAAAAAAAATCAGTGGTAAAAAAAAAACTAACTAAAAATATTAATTTTACTATCTTAAAGCTCTCTCCTAGGTATGATTAGGAGACAAAATAAGTGTATTATCTATACCTGGTAATCTAAAGAACTAACACAGAAATCAAATGTAAACTTTGTATTTTTTTAAAGATTTTATTTATTTATCTGACAGAGAGACAAAGCGAGAGAGGGAACACAAGCAGGGGAAGTAGGAGAGGGAGAAACAGGCTTCCTGCTGAGCTGGGAGCCCCATGTGGGGCTCAATCCCATGACCCTGGGATCAGGACCTGAGCTAAAGGCAGACACTTAATGACTGAGCCACCGAGGCACCCCTAAACTTTGTTTTTTAATGGATTAATCTATAACCCCCCAGATATTGTTGAAGTATCAGGTACAAATGCTGTTTTTTTTTTCTTATTAGTTTCATCAGTATTATGTTTGATCAGTGTTGGAAAAGAAAAAACAAGAAAGAGTTTGAGGACAGGAAATATGATTGAAACATGACCAAACTTGTTCCAGTGTCACAGGGTGGGAAGATAGGGGTTTCAAATCTTCTATGAAATAAGTAGCACAAACATATAAAACATAACCTAAACAGCACATGTTAGTGGCTCATAAGTGGTACAGGTATATTCCAAACCTCATATACAGGCAGGTTTAGCTCATAAATTCTTATCCAATTTCTGTTCTAAACAATGAAAATTGAATGTAGAGTAACTCTGACTTGTAACATGGTCAAGGAAAGATTCATTTCTGTTTGTTTTAGGATGCTTATTAGAACAGAAAGTATAAAGGGAAAGGAATCAAATTATATTACCAAAGAAAACCATCAAACAATGAAAGAGACCAAGAGAAGAAAGGATAAGAGAAAATGATAGGAACAACCACAAAACAAGTAACAAAATGGTAATAAATACATATCTATCAATGATTACTTTGAATGTAAGTGGGATAAACACTCCAATCAAAAGACATAGGATGAGAGAATGAAAAAAAAAAAGACCCATCAAAAACAAAACAAAACAAAACAAGATCCACCTATATGCTGCCTATAAGAGACTAAGTTTCAGACCTAGAGACACTTGCAGATTGAAAGTGAGACGATGGAGAAACATCTATCATTCAAATGGATATCAAAACAAAGCCAGGGCAAACAGACTTTAAAACAAAGACTGTAACAAGAGACAAAGAAAGATACTATAAAGGGGATAATTCAACAAGAAGATATAACAAATGTAAATATGTATGCACCCAATACGGAAGCACCCAAATACATAAAACAGTGAATAACAAACAGAAAGAAGATAATCGAAGTGATACAATATAGTAGGGGAATTTAACACCCTATTTACATAAATGGGTAAATCAACCAAACAGAAAATCAACAAGGAAACAGTGGCTTTGTATGACACACTGGACTAGATGGATTTAAGAGATATATTCAGAACATTGCATTCTAAAAGAGCAGAATACACATTCTATTCAAATGCACATGGAGCATTCTCTAGAATACAGATAATAATAGACTACAGATTAGCCATAAATCAGGTCTCAAAAAATTAAAAAAGATTGAAATCATACCATGCACCTTTTCTGACCACAAAACTAAGAAACTAGAAATCAATCACAAGGAAAAATCTGAAAAGACCACCAATTCATGGAGGTTAAATAAAATGCTATTAAACAATGAATGTGTCAACCCAGAAATCAAGGAAGAATTAAAAAATTAGGGGCATCTGGGTGACTCAGTGGGTTAAGCCTCTGCTTTTGGCTCAGGTCATGATCTCAGGGTCCTGGGATTGAGCCCCGTGTCAGGATCTCTGCTCAGTGGGGAGTCTGCTTCCCCCTCTCTCTGCTTGCCTTTCTGCCTACTTGTGATCTCTCTCTCTGTCAAATAAATAAATAAAATCTTTAAAAAATTATTTGGAAACAAATGAAAATGAAAATAAACATAATAATCCAAACCATTGGGATGCAGCAAAGGTTTATACCAATAAAAATTTACCTCAAGAAGCAAGAAAAGTCTCAAACAACCTAACTTTACACCTAAAGGAGCTAGAAAAAGAAGAAAAAATGAAACCTAAAACCAGGGTGCCTTGATGGCTCAGTCAGTTAAGCATCTGCCTTCAGCTCATGTCCTGGGATCAAATCCTACATCAAGGTCCTACTCCATGACGATTCTACTTCTCCTTTTGCCCCTCCCCCAACTTGTGCATGCTCTCTCTCATAAAAATAAATAATAAAATCTTAAAAAAAACTAAACCAGCAGATGGAAGGAAATAATAAATATTAGAACAGAAATAAATGACATAGAAAATAAAATGAAAAAAAAAACAATGGAAAAAATCAACAAAATCAGAAGATGTCTTTGTTTTGAAAAAACAACAAAATTGATAAACCTCTGGCCAGACTAACCAAGACAAAAGGAAAAAGGACTCAAATAAACAAAACCACAATTGAGAGAGAAGGAAAAACAACCCAAACCACATAAATACAAATAAATTTAAGAGAATATTATTTTTAAAAAAGTCAACTAATTGCACAAACTAGAAGAAATGGATAAATTCCTAGAAACATATAAACTACCAAAACTGAAGCAGAAAGAAATAGAAAATTTGAACAGACTCATTATTAGCAAGGAAATTGAATTAGTAATCAAATAACTCCTGACAAACAAAAATCCAGGACCAGACGGATTAACAGGCAAATTCTACAAAATATTTAAAAAGTTAATACCTATTCTTCTCAAACTATTCCAAAAAACAGAAGAGGAAGGGAAACTTTCAAATGCCTTCTATGAGGCCAAAATTACCCTAATATCAAAACCAGATAAAGACACCAAAAGAAAGAAAAGAAGAGAAAGAAAGAAAGAAGAAAACTGCAGTGCAATATCTCTGATGAACACAGATGCAAAAAACACTAGCAAAATACTAACAGATTCCAACAATACATTTAAAAAAATTATTCACCACAATCAATTGGGTATTTTTTCCTAGGATGCAATGGTGGTACAATATTCACAAATCAATCAATGTGATAAATCACATCAATAAAAGAAAATATGAAATCCATATGATCATTTTAATAGATACATAAAAAGCATTTGTCAAAGTAAGGGACACCTCGGTGGCTCAGTGGGTTAAGCAGCTGCCTTCGGCTCAGGTCATGATCCCAGCGTCCTGGGATCGAGTCCCACATTGGGCTCCTTGTTCGGCAGGGAGCCTGCTTCTCCCTCTGCCTCTGCCTGCCGCTCTGTCTATGCTCACGCTCTCTCTCTAACAAATAAATAAATAAAATCTTATTAAAAAAAAAACAAACAAAGCATTTGTCAAAGTAAAACATGCATTCACGATAAAAGCCCTTAACACACTAGGTTTAGAGGGAACATACCTCAACCTACTAAAGTCCATATATGAAAAATCCATGGTGAACATCATACTCAATGGTGAAAAACTAAGAACCTTTCCTCTAAGATCAGGAACAGGACAAGGATGTCCACTCTCACCACTTTTATTCAACATAGAACTGGAAGTCCAAGCAACAACAGATAACAAAAAGAAATAAAAGTAATCCAAATTGGCAAGGAAGATGCAAAACTTTCACTCTTTTCAGATGCCTACTATATATAGAAAACCCTAAAGACTCCACCAAAATATTAGATTTCCTAAATCAATTCAATTGTCACAAGTTACAAAATCGACATAGAAAAATCTGTTCTATTTCTATACACTAATAATAAAACAGCAGAAAGAGAAATTAAGGAATCAATCCCAATTACAATTGCACAAAAAAACAATAAAATACCTAGGAATAAACCTAAGCAAAGAGGTGAAAAACCTGTTTTCTGAAAACTATGAAACATTGGTGAAAGTAATTGAAGAAGACACAAGGAAATGGAAAGACAATCCATGCTCATTGATTAGAAGACCAAATATTGTGCAAATGTCTATACTACTCAAAGCAACCTACACATTTAATACAATCCCTATCAAAATGCCAACAACATTTTTCTCGGAGCTAGAAAAAAATAATCCAAAACTTGTATGGAACCACAAAAGATCTTGAATAGCCAATGCAATCTTGAAAAAGAAATGCAAAGTTGGAGGCATCACAATTCTGGGCTTCAAGTTATGTTAACAAAAGTGTAGTGATCATAACAGTAGGGGACCACCATAGAAATAGATATGTAGATCCACAGAACAGAATAGAAAATCCAAAAGTAAACCCACAATTATATCAGGAATTATTATTGTTTTAATATTTTTTAATTTCATTTCAGCATAACAGAATTCATAGATTTACACCACACCCAGTGCTCCATGCAATGCGTGCCCTCCATAATACCCACCTCCAGGCTCCCCCAACCTCCCACCCCCTGCCCCTTCAAAACCCTCAGGTTATTTTTCAGAGTCCATAGTCTCTCATGGTTCATATCCCACCCAATTTCTCTTAACTCCCTTCTCCTCTCCATCTCCCCATGTCCTCCATGTTATTTGTTATGCTCCGCAAATAAGTGAAACCATATGATAATTGACTCTCTCTGCTTGACTTATTTCACTCAGCATAATCTCTTCCAGTCCCGTCCATGTTGCTACAAAAGTTGGGTATCCATCCTTTCTGAATTATTTTTTGACAAAGTAGCAAAAAAGATCTCATGGGATAGAGTCTCCTCAACAGTGTTATGAAAACTGGTCAGCTACATGTAAAATAGTGAAACTGGACCACTTTCTTATACCACACACAATAATAAATTCAAAATGAATTAAAGACCTAAATGTGAGAGCTGAAACCATAAAAATCCTAAAAGAGAGCACAGGCTACTGTATTTGACCTTGGACATAGCAACATTTTTCTGGATATATATCCTGAGGTAAGGGAAACAAAGGCAAAAATAGACTGTTGGGACCACATCAAAATAAAAAGCTTCTATGCAGTGAAGAAAACAATCAAGAAAACTAAAAGACATCCTACTAAATGGGAGCAGATATTTACAAATGGCATATCTGATAAAGGGTTAGTGTCTAAAATATATTAAAAAAAAAAAAACTAATGCAACTCAATACTCCCCCCAAAACAAATAATCAAAGTAAAACATGGGCAGAGGACATGAACAGACATTTCTCCAAAGAAGACATATAGATGGAGGATGATGGAAGAGTAGGAGGACCCTGGGCTTGCACTGTCCTTTGAACACAGCTAGATGAATATAAAATCATTTTGAACACACAAAAAATCAATCTGGGACAGAGAGAGCAAGACTGCAAAGCTGGAGGTAGAAAAGCAGCCAGCCGGGGCGCCTGGGTGGCTCAGTGGGTTAAAGCCTCTGCCTTCGGCTCAGGTCATGATCCCAGGGTCCTGGGATCGAGCCCCGCATCGGGCTCTCTGCTCAGTGGGGAGCCTGCTTCCTCCTCTCTCTCTCTCTGCCTGCCTCTCTGCCTACTTGTGATCTCTGTCAAATAAATAAATAAAACCTTTAAAAAAAAAAAGAAAAGAAAAGCAGCCAGCCACATCCTGGAAGTTAGGAGCTGCAGAGAGTTGATTTGGGAGAGAAAAGAACTGAAGGTGTTGCAAAGGGGAGAGAGCCCTGATCACAGAGAGAGGAGATGGCGGGGGAGAGGGAGGAGGCAGGAGAGAGACTGAGAGATTGAAGGCTTGTACAGGGGATACACAGGAAGAACTTTTCCCCAAAACCACTGATTGGGAAATAAGAGGGGCTGACGACTGCAAGTTTTTATCAGCTGCAGAGTGCAAAGTCTGAAATTTTGGAGGTTTGTGCCTTTGCCAGGGTGGTCCCAAGGAGGCTTGGCAGTGCTCCATTGGGGAAGGAGGGCAGAGATCCAGGAGTGGGCAACATCGTCTGAGGATCCCCTTGGCTGCCTGGAGAAAAATCTTTCCCCTGAATTTGGGAGAAGTAGCACAGCCTCTCCATGGGCAAAAGATCCAGCAGACACCAACATGTAGCCCTATTCACTGATGAAGGAACAGAGACACCATCTGAGGAGAGCAAACCTTGGTGGTGGGGTCTGACTATGCTTTACCATAAACTCCAAACTGCTGCATGGTTATGTGACCAATTTCCAGGACAAACTGAGACCAGACTCGTGCTGTGATGCCCTTCCCAAGAGAAGTGCCAGTCGGTACCCGGCAGTTCTCCAAAACTTGGAGTTTTGAAACCCACCTGTGTGCCTGAGATGAAAAAAAGGAGTACCATGTGGCCTGGCAGACAGACAGATTGGACGTAGGCAGGGAGAAGGCAAGAATCTGATGAAGCCAGGGACACAAATGGGGTGATTCTTTGCTCTTCTGTGAGGGCTTCCTGAAAAGTGATGGGCACTGCTTTCCCACTCTGAGGAGAGAGAGTGGGATAACATCATATTCCCATCCCCCCATCATCACTGACTCACCTCAGTGAACAAAACAGCGCCACCCAGTGGAAGCTGCTGTCCCTTACACTAAGCCCCACCCTCGTGTGTCTCACAGGTGCATCTCTACTAGGGCAAGTCCACCTGAGAATCAGCACAGCAGGCTCCTCCCCCAGAAGACCCTCACAAACCCCTCACACACAAGTCTACTGATTATAGAGGGCTGCAAAGCTTCAACTTTAGGGAAAATAGGATCTAGCTTCTTTTAATAAGCAGACCAAACAGCAGACCCAGGATCTACCTTTTTAAAATTATTTATTTATTTATTTATTTACTTATTTATTTTTACCAATTCTTAGTATAACCATTACTCTTAAGAGCAGGAACACAACAAGCTTTCTAATAATCACAGAAAAAAAA
This sequence comes from Mellivora capensis, assembly GCA_004024625.1. Classification (NCBI taxonomy): domain Eukaryota; kingdom Metazoa; phylum Chordata; class Mammalia; order Carnivora; family Mustelidae; genus Mellivora; species Mellivora capensis. Next base: position 28,697 of record PISX010016003.1, read on the forward strand.
AAAAAAAAAAAACAGTGATCCCGACAAAATGACAAGATGAAAAATTTGCCCCAAAGAAAGAGCAGGAGAAAGTCCCAGCTGGGATTTAATCAATACAGGTACAAGAAGTCTGAATCAGATTTTAAAACAATAATCATCAGGAAATTAGTGGGGCTTGAGAAAAGCATAGAAGACCTATAAAATCCATTTCTACAGACATAAAAGAATTAAGGACTAGTCAGGCTGAAATAAAAAAAAAACTGCAATAACTGAGATGCAAAACAGAATGGATGCAATGCCAATGAGAATAGATGAAGCAAAGGAACAAATCAGTGATAAAGAAGATAAAAATTATGGAAAATAATGAAACTAAAAACAAGAAGAAAAGAAAGATATTGGATCATGAATATAGACTAAGGGAATTCAGTGACTCCTTAAAGTGTAATAATGACATTCATATTATAGGAGTCTTAGAAGAAGAAGACTAAGAAAAGGAGCAGAAGGTTTGTTTTATCAAATTATAGCTAAAATGTTCCCTAGTCTAGAGAAGGATACAGACCTCAAATCCAAGAACCATAGAGAACTCCCAACAAATTCAATTAAAAAATGGTCATCACCAAGAAATAGCGTAGTCAAAATAAAAAAATACACAGACAAGGAAAGAACCCTGAAAACATCAAGGAAAAATGTCCTTAACCTACAAGGAAGGCAAATAAATTTAACAGCATATCTGTCCCCAGAAATTTGGCAGGCCAGAAGAGAATGGCATGATACATTCTACATGCTGAATGGGAAAAATATGCAACCAAGAATACTTTATCCAGCAAGGCTGTCCTTCAGAATAGAAAAAATAAAGAGTTTCCCAAGCAAACAAAAAACTAAAGGAGTTCATGACTACTAAACCAACCTTGCAATAAATTTTGAAGGAGACTCTATGAATGGTGAAAAAAGACCATAGGCAACAAAGACTAGAAAGGAACAGAGAACATCAATAGAAACACCAACTTTACAGATAATGCAATGACACTAAATTCATATATATCAATAATCACTCTGAATATAAGTGGACTAAATGTTCCAATCAAAAGTCATAGTGTATAAGAATGCATTTTTTAAAAAGTCCCATCTATATAATGCTTACAAGAGATTCATTTTAGACCTAAAGATGCCTTCAAATTGAAAGCGAGGGGATGAAGAATCATCAGTCATGCTAATGGATGCCAAAAGAAAGCTGGAGTACCCATACTTAAATCTAGACAAACTAGATTTTAAAGCAAAGCCTGTAACTAGAGATGAAGAAGGGCACTATATCATAATAATGGTGACTATCCAACTAGATGATTTAACAACTGCAAATATGCCCCCAACCTGAGAGTACACAAAATATACATCAATTAATAATAAACATAAAAATGCTCTTTGATAATAATGCAGTAATAGTAGGGAGACTTTAACATTCCACTTACATCAATAGATCAACTAAGCAAAAAATCATTAAGAAACAATGGATTTGCATGACAAAGTAGACCAGATGAATTTTTTTCCTTTTTATTTATTTTGTAATTTTACTTTATTCTTTATTTAAATTCAACTAATTAACATACAGTGTATTATTACTTTTAGAAATAAAGTTTAGTCATTCATCAGTTGGATATAACACCCAGTGCTCATTACATCAATTGCCCTCCTTAATGCTCATCACCCACTTCCTCTCCAGCAAACCTGTTTGTTTCCTATAGTTAAGAGTCTCTTATGGTTGTCTCCCTCATTGATTTTAGACTAGATGAACTTAACAGATATATTTAAAACATTTCATCCTAAAGCAGGAAATTACACATTCTTTTCAATGGTACATGGAATATTCTCCAGAATAGATCACATAGTGGGTCAGAAATCAGCCCTCAACCATTACAAAAAGAGTAAGGCCTTACCATGCTTATTTTAAGACCACAACACAATGGAAATTGATGTTAACTACAAAAAGGCAAAAAAAAAAAGAAAGAAAGAAATTGGAAAGACCCACAAATACATTGGTATTAAAGAACATCCTGGTAAAGAATGAATGGGTTAACCAGGAACTAAAAGAATAATTTTTAAAAAATAGATGTAAATGAAAATGAAAATATGATAGTCTAAATCAGTTGGGATACAGCAAAGGTGGTACAAAGAGGGAAGTATATTACATTACAGGACTACTTCAAGAAGCAAACAAGTTTCAAATATAAAACCTAACCTTACATCTACTAAAAGGATCTAGAAAAGGAACAGCAAATAAAGCCTAGAGCCAAAAGAAGAAGGGAAGTAATAAAGATCAGAGCAGAGATAAACAATATAGAAACAAACAAAAAACAGTAGAACAGATCAACTGAACTAAGAGTTGATTCTTTGAAAGAATTAACAAAATTGATAAACTCCTAGCCAAACTTACCAAAAAGAAAATAGGACCCAAATAAATAATATTGTGAGTGAAAGGGAGAGATCACAACAAAAACCACATAAATACAAACAATTATAGGAGAATATTATGAAAAATTATATGCCAACAAACTGGGCAACCTGAAAGAAATGGACACAGTCCTACAAACCTGAAAACTACCAATACCGAAGCAGGAAGAAATAGAAAATCAGACAGAGCCATAACCAGCAAAGAAATTAAATCTGTAATCAAAAATCTCCCAGCAAACAAAGGTCCAGGGTCAGATGGCTTCCCAGGGGAATTTTACCAGACATTTAAAAAAGAATTTTTTTTAATTTTTTAACTATTCTTCTCAAAATATTCCAAACAATAGAAAGGGGAGGAAAACTTCCAAACTCATTCTATGAAGCCAGCATTACCTTGGTTCCAAACCCAAAGACCCCACTAAAAAGGAGAATGACAGAACAATACCCTGATGAACATGAATGCAAAAAAAATTTTTTAACAAGATATGAGCAAATGGAATCTAACCGTATATAAAGAGAATTATTTATCATAATCAAGTCAGATTTATTCCTGGGCTGCAAGGATAGTTCAACGTTTGTAAATCAATCAATGCAATACACCACATTAATAAAAGAAAGGATAAGAACCATATAAGATCATCACAATCGATGCAGAAAAAGCGTTTGGCCACATACAGCATCCATTCTTGATAAAAACCCTCAAAAGAGCAGTTATTGATGGAACATAACTCAACATCATAAAGGCCATATGCAAAAGACCCACAGCTAATATCATCCCCAATGGGGGAAAAGTGAGAGGTTTTCCTCTATGATCAGAAACAAGACAGGGATGTCTACTCTCACGATTACTATTCAACATAATGCTAGAAGTCTTAGCTTCAGCAATCAGACAATAAAAAGAAATACAAGGCATCCAAATCAGCAAGAATGAAGCCAAACTTTCAGTCTTTGCAGAAGACATGATACACTCTATAGAAAATCCAAACAGTTCTACCAAAGACTTTCTGGAAAAGATACAGGAATTGTGTAATGTTACACATTAAAAAAAAATCAATGTACAGAACTCTGTTGCCAGCTATACACCAACAACAAAGTAGCGAAAAAGAAATTGATCCCAGGGGCGCCTGGGTGGCTCAGTGGGTTAGAGCCTCTGCCTTTGGCTCAGGTCATGATCTCAGGGTCCTGGGATCGAGCCCCACATCGGGCTCTCTGCTCAGCAGGGAGCCTGCTTCTCCTTCTCTCTCTCTCTCTCTCTCTCTCTCTCGCCTACTTGTGATCCCTTTCTGTCAAATAAATAAATAAAATCTTAAAAAAAAAAAGAAATTGATCCCATTTATAATTGGGCCAAAAACAATAAGATAGCTAGGAATAAACCTAACCAAATAGATAAAAGATGTGTAATCTTAAAACTATAGAACACTTATGAAAGAAATGGAGAAAGACACAAAGAAATGGAAAAATATTCCATGCTCATGGGTTGGGAGAATATTGTTAAAATGTTTACTTTACCCAAAGCAATCTACACATTTAATGCTATCCCTATCAGAGTACCACCAGCATTTCTCACAGAGCTAAAAAAACAATCCTAATATTTGTATGGAACCACAAAAGATGCCAAATAGTCAAAGCAATCCTGGAAAAGCAAAGCAAAACTGGAGGAACCATTATTCTGAACTTTAAGCTATATTACAAAGTTGTAGTAGTCAAGGCATTATGGCACTAGCACAAAAACAGACACATAGACCAATGAAACACTGTAGAAAACCAAGAAATGGATCCACAACTATATGGTCAAATAATCTTCAACAGAGCAGAAAAGAATACCCAATGGAAAGAAGACAGTCTCTTCAACAAATGGTGTTAGGAAAACTGGACAGTAACATGCAGAAGAATGAAACTGTACCACTTTCTTACACCAGACACAAAAATAAATTTAAAATAGAAAAGCTTCTGTACATGAAAAGAAACAATCAAAAAAACTAAAAGACAACCCATGGAATGGGAGAAGATATTTGCAAACAATATATTAGATCAGGGGGTAGTATCTATAAAGAACTTAACAAACTCAACACCCCAAAAATTAAAAAAAAAAACAAATCAGTTAATAACTGGACTGAAGACATGAACAGATATCACTCCAAAGAAGAAATACAAATGGCTAACAGACATGAAAAAATGCTTAAGATCGCTCTCATCATCAGAGAAATACAAATCAAAACCACAGTGAGATACTGTCTCATACTAGTCAGAATGGCTAAAATTAACAACTCAGGAAACAACAGATGTTGGCAAGTATGTGGAAAAAGGAGAATCGTCTTACACTGTTGGTGGGAAGGCAAACTGGGGCAGGCACTCTGTGAAACAGTTCCCTAAAAAGTAAAAAAAAAAAAAAAAAAGAACTACCCTAAGACCCAGCAATTGCACTACTATGTACTTATCCAAAGGATACAAAAATTCAAAGAGGCACATGCAACCCAATGTTTATAACAACACTATCTGCAATAGCCATGAACATGGAAAATGCTGAGATGTCCATCAGCCGATCAATTCATAAAGAAGTGATACACACACATACACAAACACACAGACACTATGGAATATTATTCTGCCATCAAAAAAGAATGGAATCTTGTCATTTGCAACAGCATGGATGGAACTAGAGTTTATTATGCTAAGTGAAATAAGTCAGAGAGACAAATACTATATATTTCATTCATATGTGGAATTTAAGAAACAAAACAGATAAATATAGGGAGAAGGAAGGAAAAGAAAATAAGATAAAGATGGGGAGGCAAAGCATAAGAGACCCTTAAATATGGGGAACAAACTGAGGGTTGCAGGAGAGGAAATAGGTGGGGGGATGGGGTAATTGGATAATGGACATTAAGTATGGCACTTGAAGAAATGAGCACTGGATGTTATATGCAACTGATCAATCATTAAATTCTACCCCTGAAAATAGTACTACACTATATGTGAACTAACTTGTATTCATTTTTTAAAGTATTTATTTATTTTGCTGAGAGAGAGAGTGAGAGAGAGAGTGCACAGTGGGAGGGACAAAGGGAGAGAGTCTTAAACCAACTCCGTGCTGAGTGTGGAGCCTGCAGGACTTGATTTCATGACTCTGAGATCATGACCTGAGCTGAAACCAAGAGTCAGATGCTTAATCAACTGTACCACCCAGGTGCCCCTGAACTAAATCAAATTTAAATAGAATATTGAAAGAAAAAAAAGTGGTAGACCTAAATGAGAGATAGGAAGCCATCAAAATCCTAGAAGAGAACACAAGCAGTAACATCTTTGACATTGTCCATAGCAACTTCTTATTAGACATGTTACTGGAGGCAAGGGAAACAAAAGCAAAAATTAACTCTTGGGACTTCATCAAAATAAAAAGCTTCTACATGGTGAAGGAGACAATCAACAAAACTAAAAACAGCTTACCAAATGGGAGAAGATATATGCAAGTGACATATCTAATAAAGGGTTAGTATCCAAAAACCTATAAAGAACTTAGTAAGTTCAACATCCAAAAAATAAATCATCTATTTTAAAAATGGGCAGAAGACAGGAATAGTCATTTTTCCAATGAAAACATCCAGATGGTAAAGAGATACATGAAATGATGCTCAACATCACTCATCATCAGGGAAATAGAAATCAAAACCACAATGAAATACCACCTCACTGGTGTCAGAATGACTAAAATAAACAACCCAGGAAACAATGTTTCCTGTTTTAGTGAGGATGCAGAGAAAGGGGGACCCTCTTTCACTCCTGGTGGAATGAAAACTTGTGCAGCTATTTTGTAAACTTTATGGAGGTTTCTCAAAAAGTTAAAAGTAGAAGTACCCTATGATCCAGCAATTGTACTACCAGGTGTTTACCCAAAGGGTACAAAAATACAGGTTTCAAGGGGTACATGCACCTGATGTTTATATCAGCATTATCAATAATAGCTGAAATATGGAAAAAGCCCTAGTGTGCATTAACTGATGAATGAATAAGGAAGATGTGGTGTGTGTGTATATATATATACATATATATGTATATGTATATATTAAAATATATAATATATATATAATATTATATATATTATATATAAAATATATAATATATATTAAAATATATAAAAAATATAAAAATATATACATATATGTATATATACATATACATATATACATATGTACATATGTATATATGTATATGTATATATTTAAAAAATAAATAAATTAAATACATATACATATATATATGTATATATATATATAATGGAATATTACTTAGCCATCAAAAGGAATGAGATCCTGCCATTTGCAATGATTCAGCTGGATCAATCTAGTACCATGTTAAGAAAATAAGTCAGTCAGAAAAAAGACAATTATTATTTCACTCATATATGAAACTTAGGAAACAAAATAGATGGATATATGGGAAGGGGGAAAAAGAGAGGGAATCAAACCATAAAAGACTCTAAAGGACAGAGAACAAACTGAGGGTTGGTGAAGGGAGGTGGGTAGGGTATGGGCTAAATGGATGATGGGTGGCGCTTGTTATAATAAGCACTGGGTGTTATATGTTAAGTGATGAATCAATGAATTCTACTCCTGAAACCAATATTACACTATACATTAACTAACTAGAGGTCAATTAAAAATTGAAATAAAAGAAAATAAAAGATATATAGATGGCCAACAGACACATGAGAAAATGCTCCACATTACTTATCATCAGAAAAATGCAATTTATTTTATTTTTAAAAGATTTTATTTATTTGAGAGAGAAAGAGAGTGACACAAAAAGAGAGAGAAGAGTGTGTGAGTAGGGGGATGGGGTAGAGGGAGAAGGATAAGCAGACTCCCTGCTATGCAGGGAGCCAGATGGGTTTGATCCCTGACCCCGAGATCATGACCAGAGCTAAAGACAGAGTTTTAACTGACTGAGTCACTCAGGAAATCTGAGAAACGCAATTTAAAAGCACGTTGAGGGGCGCCTGGGTGGCTCAGGAGGTTAAGCCTCTGCCTTCGGCTCAGGTCATGATCTCGGGATCCTGGGATCGAGTCCCGCATCGGGCTCTCTGCTAGACGGGGAGCCTGCTTCCTCCTCTCTCTCTCTCTCTCTCTGCCTGCCTCTCTGCCTACTTGTGATATCTCTCTGTCAAATAAATAAATAAAATCTTAAAAAAAAAATAAAGCCACATTGAGATATCATTTCACACCTATCAGATTGTCTAAAATGAAAAACACAAGAAACAAGTGTTGGTAAGGATGTGGAGAAAAGGAAACTCTCTTGTAGCATTGGTAGGAATGCAAATATGTGCACCCACTGCAGAAAACAGTGCGGAGTTTCCTCAAAATTTTATAAATAGAACTACATTATGATCCAGTAATTGCACTACTGAGTATTTACTTCAAAAATACAAAAACACTAATTCAAAAGGATACATGCACCCCCCATGTTTATTATACTATTATATACAATAGCCAAATTATGAAAGCAGCCCAAGTGCACACTGTTAGATAAATGGATAAAAGTGTGATTCTATAAATAAATGAACATTATTCAGCTATAAAAAAAAGTTAAAAAAAACTCCTTTACATTTGCAAGGACATGGATGATAACATAATAAAAAATTTTGAAAAATAAAAACAAAATCTGTATGTTCAACATAGTTTCTTTGTCCTTTGGGTTCTAGATTAAGAAGAAACAGCAAGATGTGCTTGGTTTTTTAGAAGCTAACAAAATAGGATTTGAAGAAAAAGACATTGCAGCCAATGAAGAGAATCGGAAATGGATGAGAGAAAATGTACCTGAAAACAATCGACCAGCCACAGGATACCCCCTGCCACCTCAGATTTTCAATGAAAGCCAGTACCGTGGGGTAAGAAACCAATTTAAACTCTTGTTTTATCAAATGGATCACCTCAAATCCATCACCCCCACCCCCAAATTTGCATAGAGCCATTTCTCCTGTTCATCTCTTCATCCATCCTAGGCAGCTGGGGTATTTCTACTAGGAAGCAAATGGATGAGTCATTCCACCCAAAATGTCCTGTAAATGCATAAATACAGACCTTGAATATATAGTTACCTTTCCATTTCTTTTTTTAATGATTTATTTTATTTTATTTAAAAATTTTTTTTTAATAAACATATAATGTATCTTTATCCCCAGGGGTACAGGTCTGTGAATCACCAGGTTTACACACTTCACATCATTCACCATAGCACATACCCTCCCCAATGTCCATAACCCCACCCCCCTCTCCCGACCCCCTCTTCCCGAGAAACCCTCAGTTTGTTTTGTGAGATTGAGTCACTTATGGTTTGTCTCTCTCCCGATCACATCTTGTTTCATTTATTCTTTTCCTACCCCCCAACCCCCCCATGTTGCATGTCCACTTCCTCAAATCAGGGAGATCATATGATAGTTGTCTTTCTCTGATTGACTTATTTCACTAAGCATGATACCCTCTAGTTCCATCCACGTCGTCACAAATGGCAAGATTTCATTACTTTTGATGGCTGCATAGTATTGCATTGTGTATATATATCACATCATCTTTATCCATTCATCTGTTGATGGACATCTAGGTTCTTTCCATAGTTTAGCTATTGTAGACATTGCTGCTATAAACATTCGGGTGCACGTGCCCCTTCAGATCACTACGCTTGTATCTTTAGGGTAAATACCCAGTAGTGCAATTGCTGGGTCATAGGGTAGTTCTATTTTCAAATTTTTGAGGAACCTCCATGCTGTTTTCCACATTGGTTGCACCAGCTTGCATTCCCACCAACAGTGTAGGAGGGTTCCCCTTTCTCCGCATATGATTTTATTTTTAAGTAATGTCCACAACCAACCTGTGGATTGAATTCATAACCCCAAGATCAAAAGTTGCATGCTTTATCAACTAAGCCATCCAGGCAACCTGCCTTTCCGTTTCTTCATCTTATTTCTATCTAGAGCAATCGTGTTGTTTCTGCTATGTCCATGAAGAAGCTTCTGAGAAGTCAGCTGCTTATTTGGATTAAAAATAACTTAAAAAGAGCAATATCTTACTTCCTACATGAAGCCAGTAATACTTTTATTTTGGTATTATTAATGAAGTTTTAGAAAATGTTATGTTAGGTAATTAAACTCATTGAGGAACAAGGGAAACAAAATGGGCTTTTGCTTTGTGACTGGTGCTTTCAAGTATGCCATCTTTAGTATTTATTTAAGCCATAGAGTAGCTTCCTTTAATCTTCTGCCACTGTATATTTAACATTTAACACTTTATATTTAACAGCTTATGGCCTTTCTGTGTTCCATGGCAAGTACAAGTATAAATAATTTTTTTTTCTCTTAAGGAGCTGGTTGAAAGTAAGGTTTGGAAAAATCACACACACCTCAAAGAATTGGAGTGTGGTTATGAATCCATTGCTATGTGGTGAGACAATACAGAAAACATTTGTAAGGGTTACAGGAATTTCCAGTAAAGAACTGTTTGCATTGCTATGTCCTCAGAATTAGCATGACTGGAGAATAAATGTATTAGAGCCAGCAATCCAAATATTCTAGTTTTAGGTTTCCATGGAAGTAAAAGGATACTTTTTTGGTGGGGATCTCTTTGTGTGTGCCAATTCTGAAAATTAAGGGGAGGGAGCATCGGAAAAATGATAATTTTTTTGACACAAAATATTTTCTCTGTGAATTGAATTTTTTTAGTTCCGAGGAGGGTCCTGAAGATTTCATCTGTTGTTACTAACAGTACCAATGTGTAATGATGTACTCTGCAGATAAGAAAAAGGCAATTAGGCTATTCATTTAGATAGTGAAACCTCAAAGCCTCTGTAATTGAAATTTCTGTAAATGCTGTATCCCAGGAGCTGGAAGAGGCCACAGAGGCCATCCAGTCCAATATAAGTCAGCATATATTATCTTTTTTTTGAAGGAGAAATTTTAATTCATTTGGCTTTAAAAACAACACATTTTAGGTTATAAGGGTAAAATTTCAGTAACCCCATTGACCTAGTTTATTTATCCTTCAGAAGACACACTGTAAAGAAATGGAGTGTGTTATACAAATCAGGTATCCCTGAGAAATAGGGAGCTAGAAAGGAAGGGGCAGGAGATGAGACTCAACCAAATGAATATTTGTTAATGGAAGAAGAATCCAAGTTTTTGATCACTGCTTCAATCTCGTTACTAGATATTGGTCTATTCAGGTTGTCCATTTCTTCCTGTTTCAATTTTGGGAATTTATACTTTTCCAGGAATGCATCCATTTCTTCTATGTTGCTTAACTTATTGGCATATAACTGTTGATAATAACTTCTGATGATTGTTTTTACTTCCGTGGTGTTAGTTGTGATCTCTCCCTTTAAATTCATAATTTTATTAATTTGAGCTTTCTCTCTTTTCTTTTGGATTAATGTGGCCAATGGTTTATCGATCTTATTGATTCTTTCAAAAAACCAGCTTCTAGTTTCATTGATACTTTCTACTGTATCTTTAGTTTCCACCTCATTGATCTCTGCTCTAATCTTGATTTTTTCCCTTCCGGTGTTTGGAGTTGGTTTAATTTGTTGTTGATTCTCCAGTTCTTTAAGTTGTAGAGACAGCTGGTGTATTTGAATGTTCTGTATAAATCTATGAGGTCCATCTGGTCCAATGTGTCATTCAATGCTTTTGTTTCTTTACTGATTTTCTGCATGGATGATCTGTCTATTACTGAGAGAGGCGTGTTAAGATCTCCTACTATAAATGTATTCATATCAATATGACTCTTTATCTTGATTAATCGTTTTCTTATGTAATTGGCTGCTCCCATATTGGGGGCATAGATATTTACAATTGTTAGATCATCTTGGTGGATAGTCCCTTTAAGAATGATGTAGTGTCCTTCCGTATCTCTGACTACAGTCTTTAGTTTAAAATCTAATTGCTATGATATGAGAATCACTACCCTAGCTGTCTTTTGAGGCCCATTGGCATGAAAGATGCTTCTCCATCCCTTCACTTTCAGTCTGGGTGTATCCTTAGGTTCAAAATGTGTCTCTTGTAGACAACATATGGATGGGTCCTGTCGTTTTATCCAATCTGCAACCCTGTGTCATTTTATGGGTGCATTTAGGCCATTCACATTGAGAGTGATTATTGATAGATACGTTTTGATTGGCATCATGTTACCTTTCAAGTTTTTCTTTCTGTAGATTGTCTCTATATTTCTGTTCAATGGTATTCTTAGGATTTTTCCTCTTTTATAGAGCCCCCCTTAATATTTCCTGCAGTGTCAGCTTGGTGGTCATATACTCTTTTAAGCCTTGCTGGTCTTGGAAACTCTTTATATCTCCATCCATTTTGAATGTCAATCTTGCTGGATAATGTATTCTTGGCTGCATGTTCTTCTCATTTAGTGCCCTGAATATATCTTGCCAGGCCTTTTTGGCTTGCCAGGTTTCTGTGGACAGGCCTGATGTTATTCTGATGGGGTTTCCTCTGTATGCAAGGAGCTCCTTTGTCCTAGCTGCCTTCAAGAGAGTCTCTCTACAATTATAATTCATCACTCTTACTATCAGGTGTCCTGAGGACTTTCGAGAATCGATAATCTTGGGGGGAGACTGTTCTGCCTCTAGTACATGAACGCTGGTTCCATTCACGAGATTGGGAAATTTTTCATGAAGAACTTTTTCCACTGTATCTTCTAGATTTCTTTCCTCCTCCTTCCCTTCAGGTATTCTAATAATTCTGACGTTGGAACGTTTCATGGCATCATTTATTTCCCTGATTCTGTTTTCGTGGCTTCTAAGCTGTTTGTTCCCGGCTTCCTCCTGATCCTTTCTCTCTATCTGTTTGTCCTCCAGATCACTAATTCTATCTTCTGTCTCAGTTACCCTAGCTTTTAGGGAATTTAGATTAGATTGGAATTCATTGAGAGCATTGTGAACATCATCCCTGGTGGTTTTCAGTTCTGCCCTAACATTGTGAACATCATCCCTGGTGGCTTTCAGTTCTGCCCTAATCAATTCTGTTTGGTCATCCATGGCTTTTTCCAACCTAGCTATTGCCTGGATAGTTGTTAGCCTGAATTCCCTTTCTGACATATTGTCCATGTCAATAGCCATTAGTTCTGTTGCAGAAGGCCCATCCTCTGAATTTTTCTTCTGTTGGGCATTCCTCCTCCTAGTCATTTTGGTGAGAGATGGCTGAATGCATGTAGCTGGATGTATCGACCTTTGTGCTGTCAAGGTGCACCCTGGAACGCTATTGAGCAATCATGAGTTCCCACCCAAACGAGAGAAAAAAGCAAAGAAAAAGAAAAAGAGAGAGAGAGAGAGAGACAGGAAAAAAAGGGAAGATAAAAGGGAAGGGTCAGCCAAAATGGGCCCCAAGGTAAGATTTATGAAGTCTATGAGCAAAAACAAACAAAAAGACTGATGAAAGTATATGACAAGAGAAAAAAATATATATATTATATATATATATATAATATAAATATAAATATATATATATATATAATATATATATGCAAAAAAAAAGCTAAAGAACCTTGTCAAAAAGAACCCCAAGTATAAGATTTATACACTGTCAGGACAAACACAAATCCACGGAAACACTGGCGGGAGAAAAAGATGGGAGAGTGATTATAAATTCTCAGTGTGGGTGAGGAAGGTAATTTTGATTTTTCCTGGATGTATCTTGATATCTTTGTTAAGGACTCAACTTTCCTAAGATAAAGGGGGATTAACAATTGGTTTATTTTTAGGGGTAGCATTGATTGGGGAAAGGGGATTACCTTGAAGTTTAACTCTATATGAATATTAAAAAATAAAAATAAAGAAAGGAATGAACTAAACTAAAGTAAAATTTTAAAAAGAATAAAAAAATAGAAAAGCAAAAGAAAAACACGGGTATATGTATCCAAAAGTTCAGGTTAAAAGGTTATTATGGAATTTGATGTACTGGACATCTCACTGCAATGGTAAATAGGTTAAAAAATTGTCTATGTATAAAAAAAATGAACCATGATAGTGGGAACGAGTTAAAAATAAAAGTTGTCTCTATGAAGTAGTGGTGGTTGTTCTCTTGTCATCTTCCCCACCCCCTGGTTGGTTTTCTGGGGGAGGGGCCTGCCAGCTGTGTTTTCAGGCAGTGTTTCCTGAGTTAAGTCCTCCAGCCCCCCTCACGTGGGTGGGCTCTGAGGAAACCGATTTTTCAGCCTTTTGTTCTCTGGAGGTTTTTATGTTTGTTTGTTCATTTTTTTTTTTTTCCTCTTGCCTTGACAGCTTTTGATGGTTTTTGGAGGTTTAGAGGAAAGCAAACTGCACCGAGACCTCCCTCTCAGAGAGAAGCCTCAGTCTGTTCCTCTCTGGGTGCTGCAGAGCACATAAGTTCCCCCTTGGCTTCTTTCAGAGCACATTCCGAGTCGTGGTCCCTGGGGACACAGGAACTCCTGCTTGGACCCAAATCCACAACAGCGGCAGCTCTCTGGGCAGCTCTGGACCACCAGAGAGGTTCCAAGCAGTGATCACACACTGAGATTTTACCACTGGCCCAGGCTGGGAGTGCCTGGTCTTTCCGGGTCCAAGAGTGTCGGCCTGGTGCCTGCGCACACCTCTCTCAGGGGAGGGTGTGGGGCACACGCATCTCAGGCTCTGATAACACAGCATGGCACTCACGTGGAAGAGTGCAAAAAGGCTGTGTTTTTACCAGCTGGCGAGGCTCCCAACCTCTCACGGGACCCAACGTGCTCTCAGGTGCCCTGGCGGCTCGGGGACCAAGACCTGGTTTCTCTGCTGCACTCTCTCTGGCTGATCGCCAGGTTGACTATCCTGGGTCTGGGGATTTAAGCCCCTGTCCCTAGCTGCCCCAATTCCCACAATTTCTCCCACAGTCCTTTGCTCTTTTTGAGTGCTTTCAACCAGACTCCAATTTAATGCTGCTTCCCAGTCACAGGGCACTCTTGTATTGGGGTAATACTTTCCAATGGGTCGCCTCTGGTGGCTTCCTCCTCCTTTTGTTTATCTTCCGATATTAGTCCAATGTTCCCATTCCACTTTACCTGCCAACTGGCGTCTTCTGCCCCCGTAGAGATCCAGACGTGTATAATTCTGATTTCAGGCTGATTTCATGGGTGATCAGAGTTCTTTGGTAGATAATCAGCTCAATTTAGGGTACAGGTTGAAATGGCGCCTCCTCCTACTTCCCTGCTATCTTCTGATTCTCTCATATCATATTATCACTTCTCCACAGTGTCGAATTGAAGAGGCAGCTCTCTAGGGCTGCTTGTTCTCAGTCCTGACAGGAAGAAAGTGCTCATGGAATCCATTTCCTGCACCAACTATCAGCAGTCCCCAAAGCCATAATGGAAGTCTCACTTCTTGATTTCAGATGTCCTGTTCTTGCCATCAACTACTCCCCCAGACGCGTCCAACCTCCAAACCACAGCACAGGAAACCACTATTCTTTCCTATTTTATCAAAGATTAGTTGACCATGGAGTTGTGGGTCCATTTCTTGGTTTTATATTCTGTTCCATTGATCTTTGTGTCTATTTTTGTGTCAGTATTATACTATCTTGATGACTACATCTTTGTAGTATAGCTTGAAGTCTGGAATTGTGATGCCTCTAGGTTTACTTTTCTTTTTAAAGGTTGCTTTAGAAAAAGATTTGAGAGTGGTTATAAATTCTTAGTGTAGGTGAGGAAGGTTATTTTGTTATTTTGATTCTTCCTGGATGTATCTTGATATCTTTGTTAAAGGACTCAACTTTCCTAAGTTAAAGGGGGATTAAAAATTGCTTTACCTATAGGGGTAGCATTGATTGGGGAAGGGATTACCTTGAAGTTTAACTCTATATGAATATTGAAAAATAAAAATAAAGAAAGGAATGAACTAAACTAAAGTAAAATTTAAAAAAATTAAAAAATAGAAAAGCAAAAGAAAAACAGGGGCATATTTATCAAAAAGTTCAGGTTAAAAGGTTATTATGGAATTTGATGTACTGGACATCTCAGTGTGATGGTAAATGGGCTAAAAAAATATCTATATAAAAATTTTTAAAAATGAACCAGAATAGTGGGAATGAATTAAAAATAAAAGTTGTATCTATGGGAGGAGTCAAGAGGGCGGAGAAGTAGCAGGCTGAGACTACATCGGGTAGCAAGAGATCAGCTAGATAGCTTATCAAACCATGGAGAACACCTACAAATCCAACGGGAGATTGAAGAGAGGAAGAACAGCAATTCTGGAAACAGAAAATTGACCACTTTCTGAAAGGTAGGACCAGCGGAGAAGTGAATCGAATGGGACGGGAGGATAGACCACGGGGGAGGGGCCAGCTCCCGGCAAGCGGCAGAGCAACAGAGCACTAAATCGAGACTTTTAAAAGTCTGCTCCACGGAGGGACATCACTCCAGAGGCTAAACCGGGGTGAATCCCACGTGGGGTCAGCGTGGCCCCAGGTCCCGCAGGGTCACAGAAGGATCGGGGCTGTCTGAGTGTCGCAGAGCTTGCAGGTATTGGAGCAGGGAAGCTGGCTACAGAGACAGAGCCGAGGAGTGAGCTCTCAGCTCGGGGTTACCTTGAACCGGTCGCAGGCTTGGTAAGCTCGGAGCATGGCTGGAGGCCCGGGAGACGGGAGTGATTGGGGCTTTTCTCTGAGGGCGCATTGAGGAGAGGGGCCCCGGACTCTCAACTCCTCCAGGCTGGAGATTGGGAGTTCGCCATTTTCATTCCCGTTTTCCGGAACTCTACGGAAAGCATTCAGGGAACAAAAGCTCCCGAAAGCGAAACCGAGCGGATTACTTAGCGCGGCCGCTGGTAAGGGCGGTGTAACTCTGCCTTGGGCAAAGACACTTGAAAATCACTACAACAGGCCCCTCCCCCAGAAGATCAAGAAGAAATTCAGCCAAGGCCATGTTCACTTAACAAGGAGAGGAGTGGAATTCCAGAGGAGGAGAAAGTAAAAGCGTGGAATTCATGGCTTTCTCCCTATGATTCTTTAATCTTGCAGTTAATTTAATTTTTTCTTTAATTCTATTTTTTTCCTTTTTTTCTTTTTCTGCTAAATTTTTTAAACCTTTACCCTTTTCTTTTTTAACATTTTTAACTAGTTTATCTTAACAATACCGTTCCAAAAAAATAATCTTTTTTGAACCTTCATTATTATAGTCATATCTTATCCATCATAGTATTTAACTTTATTTTTTGCATTCACATAAGGGTTTTTTTCTTCTAAAAAATTTGGGATACAACTTCCTCTAGTGGATCAAAATACACCCTAAATCTAGCTCTGGGCTTGTTCTAGTCTCCAGCCTGAACAAATTCTCTCCAATTTCTTTTTCTTTATTCTCCCAACCAAAGTTATCAACTCCTTTTTTCAGAAATTAAAAAAATTTTTTTTCATCTTTATAGGCATATTCAATCCCTTCATTGTGCTTACACTTATATACGTTTTTCTTTCTTTAATATTTTGGGAGGAATATTGAAAAAGAAAGCCAAAGTTGGCGGCATCATGATTCTGGACTTCAAGGTCTATCACAAAGCTGTCATCATCAAGACAGTATGGTACTGGCACAAAAACAGACACATAGATCAATGGAACAGAATAGAGAGCCCAGAAATAGACCCTTAACTCTATGGTCAACTAATCTTCGATAAAGCAGGAAAGAATGTCCAATGGAAAAAAGACAGCCTCTTCAATAAATGGTGTTGGGAAAATTGGACAGCCACTTGCAG